>SNQJ01S0027946.1:0-21389 GCA_010110895.2 Picea sitchensis | reverse complement strand
ACTTTCTAGACAAAAGCATTCCCCACACATCAGGGACATCAACGACTATTATGTCTATGTAAACTATCTTCTCAGGAAGTTCCTTTAGTCGTACTTCAATGTCCTCAATCACACCATGTGTGGGTACAGATTTGGATTCAAATCCACAAACATTTTTATAAGGCCTGGTTACCTTCAAGCCCATTTTCTGCATAACCTTGAGAGACATCATATTGGCACCAGCACCTGTATCTAGCATACAATTGTTGAGAAACTTGTTGTTCATTTTAAGAGTCATGAAGAAAGGAGGGTTATCACCGTAGTGTATCCTGAAATGATTTGCTTGCCGCATGATTGGAGGGTCTCCTGGCTCAGGCGTTCCTGCAAAGAAGTTGTTGAAGCGCTCCTTGATTGTGGGAATCTTAATGGCTTCTTTCAGAGGAACGTTGACATGCATCTTTGCCAAAGCTCCTTCCAAATCAAAATCGAGAGATATCTTATCATATTTGGGCTTCTTTGGAGGAGGAACTTCAGAAGACTTTGATTGATTGGTTGTATATTGGCTTGGGTTCTTCCTCCGATATACTTGGATTTCTTGCTTCTTCAACTTTTCTCGTGATTCTGGATCCAAGTTATTGATTATTGCTAACCTTGATGCTCGGGCTGCTTCCTTCATAGCTTGTTGATGTTCTTCATCGGTGATGTTTATTTGAGGGCAGTCTGAGAAGAAGTCAAAGGTGTTGACTTGTTGTTGGTCATCATTATAAGGACATTCATCCTCCCAATGTGCTTCGCTGCATTCCAGACACCAGGGGTTCTCATCCACAGCATTTGCAGATGCCAAAGTATTTGGGACTTCATTTTCATTCTTCGGTTTGTAATTTTGATTTCCCTTTTGAAATTGCCCCTTGAAAGGGGGTCTAGGTGCCTGGGTCTGGGACCTTTCAAGTCTCACGATCTGGTTCATCATTTCCTCTTGATTCTTCATGATGCTATCTACTGAAACTTGTAGCTTACTGATACTGGTGCATAGATCTGAAGTAGGCTCAGCGTTGTGGACTGCTTTCTGCTTGACATCTATCTTCCCTCTAGGGTTGGCAAAAGGCTCAAACTTAGCTGACATAAGATTTCCTTCAATTTTGGTTCCCAATTCTTGAGCTTCTTGAATGGACTGAGGATTTTTGTCTCTGAGAAGATACCCCAACTGGCCATTGAAAGATCTAGTATAAAGATGCACGAGATAATCATCTTTCGGCTGATGGCTTGGAGGGACTCACTGGAGTGCAGCTTCAAATCTGGTATGAAATTCTCTTATTGATTCATTTTCACGTTTGGCAATCCCATATAACCGGGTTAGCAGCATGTTTGGGTCTTCTTTGATGCTCCATCTTTTGAGGAAGATTTCTTCAAGCTTATCCATGGTTTTAATACTTCCATCAGGCAGGTTGAGGTACCAACGTCTTGCAGCATCATAAAGTGTAGCTGAAAAGAGCTTCATGACCAAGTCTTCAGCATCATCAGCAATAGGGTGAAGCTGAAAAAACGCCCAGAAGCTACTCATGTGTTCTTCAGCACCAATAGCATCAATGCTGGAAAATTTAGGCAACCACTTTTCATACTTGGGTGGCATTTGCCTAGGGTAACTAGGTATGGCTGACATGTCTAAAAGCTTAAACAAGTTAGAAGACGATTGTCTTTGATTATTGACAGGGTTCGTAGTAGTGGAGGTTGAGCCAGACATGTTTAAAGGAAGTCTCTTTCCAAAAAGTGACTTGACAACAGGTGAATTAGTAGGAGGCTTCCTTTTGAAGGTTAGAGGAGGGTTATTGTACCTCCTTTTGTTTTGTGGAGTCGCCAGATAGTTTTCTTGAAACTACCAAAGAAATAGGGAGGTTGAGCCAGACATTTTTAAAGGAAGTCTCTTTCCAAAAGGTGATTTGACAATAGGTGAGTTGGCGTGAGGCTTCCTTTTGAAGGTTAGAGGAGGGTTATTGTACCTTCTTTGTTTTGTGGAGTTTTGTGATAGTTTTCTTGAAACTACCAAAGAAATAGGGGAAAAGTAGTGGAGTCGCTGTGTACTTTACAAGAAAGGATTTTGAGGCATTACCAAAGGTATGTCATTGAGGAAGGTAGACCTGTTCCCCGACAACGGCCAAAATGTTACCTCCCACCGCTTGTAGGAAGGGTTTAGGTTAGCTTGAGTCAAGGTCAACCGGCGTATCAAGAGCTTCCCCACCCACCGCCACCCTCGATGGGGGGCTCTTTTCATTTAGGAGGGCTAGTCCAAGGAGACGCATTCCTATGTAACTGGTTTTCTGAAGGGTTAAAGGTTTAATGGATCAAGAGATTCCCTCACAGACATTAATCGCCTAAATGAGATAGTCAAAGGAGATCTTCACTGAATGGCACCTGTTTGCTTAGAAAACAAATAAAACTAGAATATGTGTCAGTAAAGTATTAGTACTCAAAGTATTAATGACTATCTCTAAATATATATGAGTTAATGATCAAATGCAATTATTGACTTAAGTCAATGATTGCTAAACAAAGACAAATGATCTTATCACTTCTTCAATAAATGCATAAGAGATATGAGCATTCAACGTGCAAGATCAAATCCTTGTATTATATAACAATGCAATTCATATCATAAATCAAATACGCTCACAAGTAGATATTGTTGCCGCGTCACAATTGCAGAAATAGGTGACGTCAACCCTATATTTGCTAGACAAATAAGTGGATGTTATGCTTAATAATCCAATGAAAAGTTTAAAACTTAAATGTCATTCAAAAGGATGACCAAACCACAATTTTTTTTGCACTAAATAAAGTTTTAAATGAGGCTTGCTGTCATCATAAATACTACTACTGTCACTATGATGTCAGCCCTAAAACAGATTGGTTAGAGGTGCCACAAGGTAGACGTTTTGCAAATTTATCAATGTCCCTTCCCTGGCGCTTCTGGGATACCGCGGTGGTTTATCCAATTTCCCGTAAACCATTAAACGAACAAGCTAAGGAAATGACATTAGTAAAGTCACTTCTGAATTATAAAGAAAAACTTAGGGAAAGTGAGTTTATTAATGTTAAACCCCTCTTTGAGGGTATTTTCTACAATTATTAATTAAAAGAAATATTTAATGGAGGAAAAGAAAAAAGGTGAAAGGACAAAAAGGAGGATGGAGGATGGGAGAGGATTGTGGATGAATCAATTTTGAGAAAATTGTTTGGGAGAAGCTCGCGAGCTTGAGACAAGGGTTTCAAAACCCTCGATGAGAAAATTCAGTTTCTAGGTTGAAACAATACCTCCCTAGATGATTATTGGAGAAGCCATCCATGCTTCTCATTTGCAGGTCATTGGCTTTGATATCTAAAGAGATTTAACTGAGGAGGGTTTGGTTCTACAGTTTAGAGAAGGGACGACATTTCTTCCTTGGCACACAGGACGTGTTGGACATTCCACCTTGAGCTGGGCGCACCATTTCACTGTGGCAGCGCGTTTCTTTCGAGCTGGGTGTATTTCTCCTTCCACAGGTCGTGTAGCATTGAGACTGGGCATGTTTCCTTGCCCCAGGTCGTATATCTTTCCCACAGGTCGAGTGGCTTTGAGGCTGGGCGAGTTTCTTTTCCCCAGGTCGTGTTTCCTTCTCACTGGTCACGTAGCTTTGAAGCTGGACGTGTTTCCTTGCCCCAGGTTGAGTATTCTCTGTGGTTGAGGGAGCTGTTATCATCTGGGCCACATATACTCCTTGTTGGCCATGTCATTTATCATTTATCAAGGGCGTGTGCTGCGTGGGGAGAAGGAACTGCTGCTGAGGTCGATTCCTTTTGTGTAGCTGTTCCTTGCACTGTAGAGAAGGAGACTTCAGTTCTGAGCGCTTCCATATCACTCCAACAAAGGCAAAAAACTACCAACTGAATCGCTCCCCTCATCAAATTCGTGTGGCCAGTTTTGACTGGCTGTTCTAGCTTCTATAAGAAATATTGTAACCATTCCTGAGAGGTACTTAATCTCATTCTTATTGTTATTGGAACAACACTATTATGATTCAATAAATACATGCTGAGTTTTAGCAGAGTTACCATCAAAGATGAATGTTGTCTTTATATTTTTAAGGGTTTTGTTTAACATTGAGCCACAACACTTGGCATCTCATTGAGGAGGTATATAAGTAAAACCATCATAACAAGAACAAAACACAGAAACTAATTTGTCAGCTTCATCCCAAATTCTTCTTCACCTATAGCCATAAAACCAATCGCATTAAAAGTGTTTGGACGGAAGTCCAACACCATTCGAAGGTTTTCCTTACATTTCCACCACGCTCTCTGCTGGTATCGAAAGTACGATCTTGGCCAAATTGTACATCGATGACCTAAGAGGGCCAAAACATCATCACCTATAGGCCAGGAGGTACGGTTTAGAGTGGTAGGGAAGCGTAAATGGAGGACCTCCACTTCAAACAATGCAAACTGTGAGGATAGAGAAGATGGATTGGATCGAGGGTTTATGAGCCCATGATACTATGAGGGTCGCAGGGAGACCCGGGAGTTCATGGAAGAATCATGTGTTATGCCTCTAGGAGCAAGCACCACCAAGAAAAGGGGAGAGCAAAGAAGAGAGGGCGCGTATGGAGAAGGGAAACACACACACGCACTCCCATATGGAGGGCAGGTGATCACTTCTAGGACTGGTCCTCAAAACCACCCTCATGATTATAGCGAGATTCCCAAATCTACCATGCCTAAGTTTTAGGACCAGAGAGACAGGGCATGAGGACAGAGTGTGATGAGTCGCTAGCAGCCTTTTATTTCCAGAATACAAGGCCATGGATCCCAAATTGAGGGGAAGCTAAGGACTTTGCTGAGTTCTCAGAGCGCTTCAAGGGGAGAAACAGTCGAGATTTTTCAACGTGGGTCCCACACAGCTACGAAGTTGCAACAAGACATTGGGAAAACTCACCCCGCCATACACTTTGATGGACGTCAGCGGCACCGCAGACAGCTTGGGTGCGTAAGTTCGACAATCTACTTCCAAATGGGAACCCTATGGCGTAGACCGATGCCACAAATTACGCATCTTTGCATCCGGAGTGGGGAGGCACAGGATCGGTGGAAAATTCAATGTAATGACCACTCTTGGTCATGCCCACATTGTCACCTATGCCGAGTTCGCTGTGTGTATCGGGTACAATCGAATATCGCATCTAGATCCCGAAGCTGTCTTTAGGGACTTGGGTACGCTTTGAAACAAACTCGATCAACGGATGCCTATATATCAGATTTCCAGAGGACATCAGTGATGGTCACCGATATCTCCTAGGCCCGTTTGGTGATGTTGTTCACAGAGGGGTTAACCGAGCCACTTCGGCGGGATGGGTGAAGGCTTATAAGACAACTACACTACAGGAGGCAGTCAGCAGGGCTCACGATCTACAGGATTCAGTACCCAAACCCAAGTTCACTCGGCGAATCAACTTCCCATGAAGTTCAATGACAAAATTCACGCAGAGATCGACACGTGACGTACCACAGAGGGATCGGACAAAGTGTGAACAGGATGGACTATGCTACCCGACACAGATTTATGGAGGAGGAAACTCAGAGCCAGCTTTCCGTGAACCATGGGTACTGTGTCGTCAGTGTGCAAGGCCAAGGCACACTGCTGATAGAGGTGTTTTCAGATAGCGGGAGGATGAGGAGACAGGAGAACAGGAGAAGGAGAAGGACCCACCGATGGCAGAGGCAAAACAAGCATCGATGGAGAAACAGGGGACTATAGCATCACTCTAAGGGATCCCCAGGTTTCATACCATCAGGACGAGGGGAGGAGTACAGGGACACAGAGGGACAGTGTTGGTGGATGGTGGGGCATCCCACACTTTTATCGATGCTTCATTGGTAGAGCCGAAGGGCATTACCATCAATTTCTGAGGGATTTTCGCTGATCATACTGTGGGAGAACACCCCTAACCTGCACTGACACGTTCCAAATGACATTGAGCCTAGGAACTACACCATCACGTATTCTAATTTCTTCTCAGAGAAAGTGCCCGATACCACAAGTATTGGGTGTCCGCTAAAGGTTATAATTCCCCGGGAAATACAATTCACCAACCATCGACTACGGAGATGGGAGTTTCCTGTGGATGGACTCCGGGTAGGAGGGTGGTTTTAAGGGGGGATGAACACTTACCCTCCCGAGGTAGTGACCACAAAGAGGATGGAGGCAGTGATGAGACGGGACGACATTGCATGGGTTGCATAGTTTTATTTCTCACGTAAGCCCAAGGGCGGGGAGCATAATATTTTGAGAGAGATAAAGGCCTTGATTAAGAAGAACCAGAAGGTCTTTGGTTATATACCCCCAGGTAGGCCTCCAAATAGGGGCTTTGAGCATGCCATCGAGCTAGAGGAGGGTACGAGAGCAGTGATTACCACTCCTTATAGGCACCCCATGGCCTATAAGGATGAGATCGAAGACCATCAAGGAGCTACTGACAATGGGCCACATCAGACCGAGATCTAGTCCTTCGGGCTTTCCTCAGAAAATCGTAAAGAAGAAGGATGGGCCCCTCAAAATGTGCATTGATTATCGAGCCCTCAACAAGAGGACCATCAAGAACAAAGATTCTATACCCTGATTGATGAGTTGGATGGATGAGTCAAGGGGCCAAGTATTGGCATTGATCTACTACCAAAGCACCATCGATCAGATGCCAGAAGGGGATGAGTACAAGACAAATTTCAGGTGCCACTATGGACATTATGAATTCTTGGTGATGCCTCACAACTAACTTCAAAATACATTTCAGTCAGATGAACTATATCGTCACCAAATGTTTCAGGGAAAGCATTTGGTCGGTTTTCGATGACATTTCTTTGATCTATTAACCGCATTCTTGGGAGGAACACCTCCACCATCTAGATGAGGTGATGGGCATATTTGGACAAACAGTGTTGTATGCTAAATTGTCCAAATCGTGAGTTTGGGTTGACAGAGATGCTCTATTTTGGGCATGTGATTGGAGCTCAGGAAGTGCAAGTACACTGGGACAAGATCCAATCTCCGACCACCAAAACATTACAGAAAGCGTTTCTGCTGGTTTGTGTGCACTTACTCACCGGAGGTATGTGAAAGATTTTCTCGCTTGATCACTTCACCGACGGTGATTTGGACGCCAAGAAGGCCTGTCGACGAGGCCCAAAGTACCGAGGATGGTGCGACATCATGAGTTCGCGCCCCATCCTAGCTTTCCCAGATCTTTACCAACCCTTCGCGGTTGGAGTGCGATGCATCGCGGGTATTGGAGTCGCTTTGCGCGTATCAATCATCCCATACATCTTTCGAGTCTAAATCCAGGAGACTACGAGAGGATTTACCCTATTTATGACAAAGAGATGTTATCCATTATGCATGCATTGGCCAAGTTCCGGCACTATCTAGTGGGCAGCAGGTTCAAGGTCAAGACAGATCACACCTCCCGATTCTTTTGGAATGTATAAACCCAATGACGTGCAACAAAAATGGGCCGCGAAAATCCAGCCTAAGGATTTTGAGATTTATGCGGAAAGGAAGAAAATGTGTAGTTTCCATCGCCTTCCGTGATGCCCCCTACTCTATCTCTTTGATGGACATATCGAGGACCGAAGAGCCTTCTTGGTAGAGCATTCCAAGAACAAGTTTGCTTTGCGAGGTTTTGATGGACAAGTTAACAACATGACGTGCACAGAGGGTGGATGTCATCTACCACGTAATTTATTTGTTCCACCACACCTTAGGCGTAAGATCATGCAAAGCAAAGACATGATTCACCTTTAGCGGTGACACTGTGGGTCTTAAAACTTACAAAGGTGATTCGAGAGGTTCACTGGAAAGAACCTCAAGGGAGATATCAGCTACGTCCGTGGAGCGGAGCTCTGTCGCTGAACAAAGTGGTGCCACCCACCTACCGATTATTACAGCCATTGCCCATTCCACATCAGAAATGGGAAAGTATCTCCATGGATTTCATCACCGGCTTGCCCAGAGCGTAGGGGAAGGATTGCATTTTTGTGGTGGTGGATAGACTCACCACCTTTGCCTACTTTTCGCCATTCCACCTGGACTATCTTCACAGCATCGTGTACGAGCCATTCTTCTGTGAGGCTCTTCCGCTGGTACGGCTGCCCAAACCATCGGGCCGCTGATAATGCCAGGTTCATGGGAGGATCTCCGGCAGAGCTTTTCAGTTGGTAGGTAATCGAAGTTAAAGAATTCACCACCGCCAGACCGATGATGGTACGTGCTGCAGAAACAAACAAGTGGAAGGTTTTTTGCGGAATTACATTTCTGGGCAGTAGAAAGCTTGGGTGAAATGGTTACATCTGGGGAGTATTGTTACAATACTACCCACCACATGTCTATCAGCATGACCCCTCGGCACTTCATAAGCCACGAGGGCCCCTAACTTTTCGACGCTTGTATTTCCAGGACAGCAGGGCACCGGCCGTAGATTGGATGTGACAGTCAGGATATTCTGCGAGCATTGAAGGAAAACATGAGGGTGGGCCAGGATCAGCAGAAGATGTATGAAGACAGGCACACGACCGAGCGCTCGTTCGAGGTGAGAGATTTAGTGTTCCTGCGACTAAATCCATACCGAAAATCTTCATTGAAACAGAAGGGAGACGAGAAGCTCAAACCTCGCTACTATGGACCCTGGCTGTGATAACCCGAAGGTGGGACAAAGTTAATGGTCATGCCACCCGAGAGGGAAGCAGATTCACAATGGCTTAATGATTCGCTCTTTAAGCGGTATTAGGACATGTGTGGTTGCCCACCGAGTTACCCCTTTGATGATGAGGGGCGGCCGCCACAATCCCCCGAGGGAGATTCCATGCCGAGAGGAAGTTCCATAAATGTGGTGGTCAGGAGTATCTAGTAAAATGGGAAGCGATTTACCTAAGTGGAGGATGCCAATTGAAAACGAAAGGTGTGTTACAGCTTGCTGTGTTCAAGTTGCTTGGAGGACAAGCAATTTGGGCGGAGGATCAGAATGTCCCTTTCCCTTTAGGCACGGGATACCGTGGTGGCTTCATCCCACTGTAAACCATTAAACGGACAAGCCAGGGAAATGACATTAGTAAAGTCACTTCTGAATTATAAAGCAAAACTTAGAGAAAGTGAGTTTATTAATGTTAAACCCTCTTTGAGGGTATTTTCTCCAATTATTAATTAAAAGAAATATTTAATGGAGGAAAAAGGAAAAAGGTGAAAGGGACAAAAGGAGGATGGAGGATGGGAGAGGATTGTGGATGAATCAATTTTGAGAAAATTGTTTTGGGAGAAGCTTGCAAGCTTGAGACGAGGGTTTCAAACCCCTCGGTGAGAAACTCGCTGGGTCAAAGTCAATAATTTCCCTAGTTGATTATTGGAGAAGCCATCCATGCTTCTCATTTGCAGGTCATTGGCTTTGATATTTAAGGAGATTTAACTGAGGAGGTTTTGGTTCTGCAGTTTAGAGAAGGGACAACATTTCTTTCTTGGCACACGGGACGTGTTGGACGTTCCTCCTTGAGCTAGGCGCACCATTTCCCTGTGGCAGCGTGTATCTTTGGAGCTGAGCGTATTTTTCCTTCCACAGGTCATGTAGCATTGGAGTTGGGCGTATTCCCTTGCCACAGGTCGTGTATCTTTCCCACAGGTCGAGTGGCTTTGAGGCTGGGCGAGTTTCTTTTCCCCAGGTCGTGTTTCCTTCTCACTGGTCACGTAGCTTTGAAGCTGGACGTGTTTCCTTGCCCCAGGTTGAGTATTCTCTGTGGTTGAGGGAGCTGTTATCATCTGGGCCACATATACTCCTTGCTGGCCGTTACATTCATCATTTATCAAGGGCGTGTGCTGCGTGGGGAGAAGGAACTGCTGCTGAGGTCGATTCCTTTTGTGTAGCTGTTCCTTGCACTGTAGAGAAGGAGACTTCAGTTCTGAGCGCTTCCATATCACTCCAACAAAGGCAGAAAACTACCAACTGAATCGCTCCCCTCATCAAATTCGTGTGGCCAGTTTTGACTGGCTGTTCTAGCTTCTATAACAAATATTGTAACCATTCCTGAGAGGTACTTAATCTCATTCTTATTGTTATTGGAATAGCACTATTATTATTCAATAAATACATGCTGAGTTTTAGCAGAGTTACCATCAAAGATGAATGTTGTCTTTATATTTTATGGGTTTTGTTTAACATTGAAATACAACACTTGGCATCTCATTGAGGAGGTATAAGGGTCTAGAAAACCATCATACCAGTAGACAAAACACAGAAACCACTTGCTGCCCATCCCAAATTTCACCTATAGCCATAAAAACCAACGCATGCAAAGTGTTTGACTAAGTCCCTGCTATCGCATCTGCTTGTAGGGAAGGGTTTAGGCAGCTTGAGCTAAGGCTTAAAACCGGCTGCATCAGAGCTTCCCCACCCACTGTCACCCGATGGGGGCTCTTTCTATTTAGAGGGCTAGTCCAAGGGAGACACCCCTATGTAACTGTGAGTTAAGGGCTAGAGGGGTAATGGACCAAGTTAAAGAATCCCTACGATTAATCGCCAAGTATTAGATAGTCAAGAGAAAAGGTTTCCACTGAATGGCACCTCACGGCTAGACAAGACAAATAACTAGAATATGTGTTGGTTAGTACATCAATGACTATCTTCAAATATATATATGAGTAATAATGCATGTAATTATTGATAAGTCAATGATTGCATATCAAAGATAAAGGCTTATAACACTTCTTCAATAAATACAAAATGAGATATAGGCATTCAATGTAAGATCAATCAATTTATTATATCAAAATGTTATAAATATCAAATCTGCTCACAAAAAATGTTGTTAAGGCCATAGATATTGTTGTCACTGTAATAAAGGACGTCACTCTGAAATTACTAGTTTTGGAGGGCAAAAGTGAACGCTTTACTCATTAAACCAAAGAAAAATAGTCTATACTTCATATGCCAACCAAATCACAATGTTTTGCACTTAAATAATGGTTAAAAGAGGCTTGACGCCATCAATATTTGTCATTGCTATAGAAGTGGACGCCCTAAAATTAAGGTAAATTGAGAGACAAAGAGTGGAACGTTTTGTCGAACAAGCTTATGGATGCAATCAACAACTCAAAGTCTATCAAATCAGTGACAAATGTCAAAACGTTTTCAGCCAAGGAAGGGTTTTAAACAGGTATGATACCTATTTTTTTGTTTTAGGGTTAGGTTAGCTAGCCAAGAGGTGGACGTTTTTGACAAATCAGCCAATGAAATTATTTGAAAACTCTATGGTTACAAAGAGATGACTCAACAAGAACTTTTCATCCAAAAACAAATTCAAAATAGGCAAGACATCATCAACATTAAGGTTAGTAGGGTTAGTTAGGGTTTCAAATTACAAGAGTTTGAAAGATTTGTTTGAACATCAAAGACTCAATCTATGGTAGTTTAAGACTAGTGCCTTGGGTATTATGGAGGCAAGGAGAAAGGCTTAATGGTTTGGGAGAATCTAAATCTAAGGACGAGTTAGGCTTTGACGGTAAGTTACATGGCAAGGCTTTCACCAAGTCAAAACTCCTAAGGGAGGAGGCCTATTCCTGTAGCTGCTAGGCCTCATGCTCCTCCCTCTTCCTTAGGAATTCTTTAAAGGGCTAGCTTTAAAATACAAGTCTAGGGCTGAAAAGTGTTGTTTGGGACAAGGTTTCTCAAACCCTAAGAGTCCAAACCCTAGGGTAAAACCTAATTAGGCCTAGGACGCCTTCTTTTTCAATCCTATCCAAAACTAACCTAGGAAAAAGAACGGCTAGTGTAGCTAAGGCTAGGCTTAAATCTTCTTAATCAAATGTATTAAACTAGTTTTTTCATGGGGACATGAAGCCACTCTAATCTACTTGTGTGTTGGTTCCTAGGGTTTCACGATTAAGCGAATAACAACAATGTAACCATAAAAGTAAGCAATTCTACCTACACAACCATTCAATAAAGAAGCCTTGCATGCAAAATTTACTTTACAAACTTACGCGAAGAGCATAATCAAAACCCTAGTTGTAAAACCTTCCAATGACAAAACACTACATGCATGCCAAAAAATGATCCTCCCCAAGTGTGGCACCTCACCCAAGAGCAAATATCCAAGACAAAGATGAAAAGAGTCCCTCTCTACAAGAGAGTGCTGTGCCATGTTAAAATGAGGAGAAAACATCCTTCATTTTATATGATTCTTATGATCTTTAATTAAAAATAGGTCAACAAAACAACCGACAAGGTTGACATTACACATTCCACCATTTGTCACTTTTACATGCTAAAAATGCCAAAATGAGCTAATAATGGAGATCGCCAGCTCCCTTATGGGAGACGTTGGCCCTTTAGGGCAAAATCATCAACTCGTTAACCCGTGACGCTATTCCCCCGCTCCCTTCGCACCCGGCCGAGGGCCAAACAAGCCCAACATGCAGCCCTCTGCTCCAGAAAGCGTCAAACTAGCCCTGGGTGGCGTCCAACCTTCCTAGGTCAACGCCCCATCTGCAAAGGGCTGATCCACATAGGTTGTGGTCTCAAGCAAACGCCTCGATGAGGGCGCCCTTCTTCTCTCTCTTCTCTCTATGCATAATTGCCACAACTCGTCTCCGGCCGCCATCCCAACAACCACCGATGGCCTCTTCACCCATGGAGGTCCGAAGCACCATCTCCCCATGTGCACCCATCCTCGGGTATTTGTCCTCACGGGCATGGTCCTGCAATCAGACCACGCCTCCATGGGCTCATCAGTTCCAGACATCATAGCAATGTAAATCATATCTCATCATTAAATTTATCAAACATATGCATGCTGAAACCTCCTAACACCATCAAATAGCTCTAAGACATTGGCTAATATACCCACCATAGCTGCTAAAGTAACCAACAAGACCACCTATTAAGCTAATACCCACTGTGAATGGAGAGCTCCCTCAAAGGATCATTCAAGCCATGTAATGGTGATATGGTTTTAGGGATGTCCAAATATAATCGAGCAGGTCAGGCGTTGTCTGGTGGGTGCCTTTTGTAGAGGCGAAATGTGACCTGGCCATGGATGCATTTTTTCCAAGCCCTTATCAGTTTTATCTTTCTTTTTATCGTACTTTGTCATGCTCGACTTAAGAGGACATCAGCTTGGCTTGGTGGCTGAGTCGACAACGCTACTCCACTAGTACCTTCGCGTAAAACAGAGGGCTGGTTCTTACAGACCCCTTCCTTTGGGAAGAAAAACGAAGCACAATGCCTGGTTGGTAACTGTGATGGGCGCAATGTCATACCGCTAAATACCAAGTGGTTCATATCGGGTCATTTCCGTGATGAGACCTCCCATCCCTCTTGGTTAGGTCTTAATGGCTTATTTCATTTTTCTTAGGGTCCCTTTAGTTTCTTATCGAGGCTTTTTATTGCCTTCTGGGATCCTCATGGCGCATCTCTAGGTTTTCATTTTCCTATGGCTTTTATCTTTTTACCACCTGCTTTTACCTCCTCGGGCCTTTAGCCCCTTCTTCCCACAAGACAATATGTACCCCGGAAGGTCATCCTAATGGGTCATCTAGAAATGGGATGGACAGCGTTACAAGATGGAAAAAGTGATAAGATGGTGGGGAGCGGACGATGGCTCCGCAAACCCCCTTGGTGGCTAACCAAAACCTATATACACCGGGCTTGCCTGGAGCTTGCCCCATCAATCACCCCAACAATGGTCAAGAGGATTAGTGTAAGATCCAAGGCCATCCTAAATGAAAGGAATCTAATGTATTACAGAAGGTTGGTAATGATCAAATACATACCATGATACCTCGGACCAATTACTCATGGAGAAAGAGTCCTTCCGATGCAAGTCCAAAGCCGGTAGTGATGTAAGTCGGTAATCGTACGATGTGACAAAACTGGCCGAGAAGAAGAAAGCATGGCCTCTGTGGCCATGCTCAAGTCGTCTGACCCTCGGTACTCCATGTCTAGCACAATGTGGGCCTCGGTATTTATGATTCCCAGCTATCCCTAGGATATCGGGATAATGACTGCTCAACCTCGGGACATGCGCTTGACCGGTAGAGCCGCATGAGAACCTCAACACCGGGCGACCCTGACCTCGCCATGTAATAAAAGGGCATTATGACAAAAACGGTGGTATCATTCACCGTAAGAAGCAAAAGCATATAGAAAATGTGCATACAAGGCAGTAAATGTGCATATAAGGAGTCAAGTGCAAATAGAAAAATATGAAACTCAATTGTGACTACCTCGTTGCCTGTGATGCTATGAACAAATCAATGGAAGGCCCAAAGAAAAGCTCCCTCGATAATCGCCTTTGTGCTTCATCATAAACCAAACAGCTGATACATCAAGTACAAAATGTCATGAGTTAGAATATACATCATATCATCGAAAGCCTGCAATGTCTAACCTATGAGCGGGTGGTAGGGATAAAATCCCGCCAAGTCCATCTCTTAGGAAGGTACTCAATCCTATCCAAGCAAAGGTCATGAAAAGTACAAGGTTCGTAAAACAGAGTCAAAGGGCCCTAGGACTGTTACCTAGACATCCTCACACTCTGGCGGAAAGGGATTACAAAGTTTAGTAGATGGTTACAAATCATCAAGAGAAGGTTGAGAAATTGATCGACAATAGTATTACCCAACCAACCCTTGGAGTCTAATGTTTGCCAGAAGCGAAACTCAACACAAAAGGTACTTCCCAACTACACACCTAATGGAAAAGGCAAAGCAATAACCTGGTTGGGATGAAAAGTCATGAGAAAACTCCTTCATGCAAACGACAACCTTACTTGTATTAGAATCTGAGAACAACGGTGGTTGGCAATCATCTTCGTGAAAAGGGTTCAAGTGCTCAACAATGTACTCATCAAACATCTCTGCTGTAAGATTGAAAATCATCTCGAAACAAGATACCAAGTCATCCTTGGTATTTTGAAAGCTACAAGTAAAGACTTCACATCCTTGTTGCCAATCGGTCATAAGTAATCTGTTGTGACAACTCTAAGGGCAACAACTGGAGATGACTTCGTCATAGATGGGATCTAGGTCATGACCAATTACATCCCACCCACGCCTTCCAACATGTATGAACTCATCCAAATCAGCTATATCAAGACGTGTGATCATAACATGCGTGATTTGGAAGATTCATCCCCTTCCTTTCATTACATGGTAAAAGCATCATCAAAAATTTATGAGAGGAGGGTAACTTAATGTTTCTTCCTGTGCGTGTATCTCGAGGACTCGGGTGGTTTTCAAAGATGTGTTGTTTCTTCGTCCCCATGGACTGCCTCATTTCATCCCAGGCTTCCATTTCCCCTTCTTCCTTTGAATCAAGTAACATAGTATTATTAGAATTTCAAGTGGAAAATGACTAACCTCATCTTGTTTTGTCGCACAGAGAGACAGCTTGCATGACTTCATCAACGGAGGAGCACGTGGACATCATCATCCTTTCGTGTTCTTGCTCCTCATCAATGTTTTCATTCTACTGGTCAACAATTTGTTCCCTATGTATCTCTCAAAGTTTTCAAGGAGACCAGTTTTGTCAAGCTGAATGTCCATGGCATTGGCTCTCGTCAAGGAGAGATTCTTTTCAATTTGAATATTGTGAGCTCGAAGTGTTTCTTGATTCTTCTTTACTTCTAGAAGAAGCTCAAATGTCCCTCAAGTCCATTAGCATAGAGGTAGACAAGGTATCTCTTCAGACTCCATGTCTCTTTGTGGAATCTGGCAAAGTAATCTTTCTAACTTGAAACCAAAAACTTTGAAAATCTCAGACTCACAGGTCTATGCATTCAAGTTCTTTTAGCAATGATTGTATAACTTATTTCATGGTCCACTTGCAAGAAAAATTTCTTCAAATTGTTCCATAGTAGTGATGTCATGTACTGGAAGGTCATCATCATACCATCTTCTGCCTCCATGTGGAAGCGTAGAAAGTTTCATCACTAATGCCCCTACCGCTATCGATAGGAAAGTATTCAAAGAATTTCCAAAATTCATCATGAGATTCGTGACATTCTCCATTGATGCTAGCAAAACAAGGGAGGAAATCCCCATAACGAGGAGGCATTTTTCTCCTGTGGGATATCCATGGATTTCACTTATATCTAAAGGTATATAGCCTCGGGTCCCATTGCAAGTCATTACACTTGAGTCGCCGATAGTTTCCTTGAAACCAAAGAATAGGGGAAAGTAGTGGAGTCGCCAGTAAGCTTACAAGAAAGTTCTCGAGGCAAGGCTTACCAAAGATATAAGAGGTTATAGACTGTTCCGAATAACCACAAAATGCTATCAAAGACGGGTTCAGAGGGAAGGGTTTAGGGAAGCTTGAGTCAAGGCTTAAAACCCATGTATCAGAGCTTCCCACCCAATGTCACCCTCGATGGGGCTCTTTTCTATTTAGGGAGGGCGAACGAGACGCCCCTATGTAACTGGATTAAGGCTATAGGTACGGACCAAGTTAAAGAATCCTTTCACGACACTCAAGTATGAGCAAGAGAAAAGTCTTCCAATCGAATGGCACCCGCTTACAGACAAGACAAATAACTAGAATATGTTGCAAGTATAGTACATCAATGACTATCTTCAAATATATATGAGCATTAATGCATGTAATTATTGACGGTCAATGATTGCATATCAAAGATAAAGGCTTATAACACTTCTTCAAATACAAAATGAGATATAGGCATTCAATGCGTAAGATCAATCAATTTATTATATCACAATGTTGTAAATATCAAATCAAGCCATAATAAATATAGATATAGATATTGTTACGTCGCAATGCTGACGTACCCTAAATTATGCTAGTTTGGAGGGCAAAAGAACGTGCTTTACCCATTAAACCAAAGAAAAATAATGATGAGAAAGCATCAGCTTGATAAGCGTAATTTTTAGCATGGCGGAGGTCTTACCGTCGGCTATTTGCCGCCAGCAGGGTGACGTTTCAGGCTTAGTTTAGGATAGAACGTTGTCAACAAGCTTATGATGTACCGTAACGCACTCAAAGTTCGTCACCGGGACAAACAAACAGCCATCCAAGGTTAAATGCAAGATCGCTACTCCAGGTTTGGTTTCTCAGCTTAAGGTTAAGCAGATAGGGACGTTTTGACAAATGTTAAGGGCATTGAAAACCCCAGGAGCAGATGACCTGCACCTTTTGGCCCAAACAATACCAAAGTTAGTGGATTTGCCATTGTCATTAGGTTGGGTAGGTTAGTTAGGGTTTCAAATCAAGAGAGTTTGAAAGATTTGTTTGAACATCAAAGACTCAACGCTGTAGCTTAAGACCAATGCCTTGGGTATGTGGAGTCAGGGGAGTAAGGCTAATGGCTTGGGAGAATTCCAAATCTAAGGACGGGAGAGTTAGCTCGGACGGTGTTGCCATGGCAAGGCCACCAAGTCAAAACCCTGTGAGGCTCATTCCGTGTAGCTAAAGCTAGGCCCTGCTCCTCCCTCTTTCCTAGAACTCTTTGGCAAAATGTATATTTTAAAATACAAGTCTAGGGCTGAAAAGTGTTGCTTGGGGACAAGGCTTCAAACCCTAAGAGTCCAAACCCTAGGTGTAAACTCAATTAGGCCTCCAGGGACGCCCTCTTTTTTCAACTTCCATCCAAAACTAACCTAGAAAAAGAACGGCTAGTGTAGCTATGGCTAGGCTAAACCTTCTTAATCAATGTATTAAACTAGTTTTGTCATGGGGACATGAAGGCACAACCTACTTGTGTGATGGTTCCCTAGGGTTTCAATGATTACTAAATAACAACAATGTGGGTCCATAAAAGTAAGCAATTCTACCCTACAACCATTCAATAAAGAAGTTTTGTATGCAAAATTTACTACAAATCCATGAAGAGCATAATCAAACCCTAGTTGTAAACCTTCCAATGAAAAAAAAACACCACATGCATGCCAAAATGATCCCTCCCCAAGTGTGGCACCTCACCTCCAAGAGAAAAAATATCCAAGACAAAAGATGAAAAGAGTCCCTCACAAGAGTAAGTTATGTTATGTTAAAATGAGAGAAAACATCCCCTATTTATAGCGATTCTTAAGGGACCTTAATTAAAATAAATAGGTCAACAAAACAAATTTAATAAGGCTGGCCATTACAATATTCTAATCATTTAGTCACTTTTACATGCTAAAATGCCAAAATGAGCTACAATGGAGACTTAGGGCCCCTTGTGAGACGTGCTGGCCCCTTTAGGGAAAAAAATCATCATCCCTCGCAGAACCTGCATCGCTGGCCCCCGGGCTCCTCTCAAGAATCGGGATGAGTGGGCCAAACAAGCTCCAACATGCTGCCCTCTCATTCTAAAACGTCCAACTAGCCCCGGTGAAACTAATGGCTTGGAAGACTTAAACTCAAGGATCAGTGAGGGTTTAGGGTTTTAATGGTGTTGCTATGGCAAGGCCACCAAACCAAAACCCTAAGAAGAGAAGGCTTACTTAAGTGTAGCTAAGGCTAGGCCTAATGCTTCCTTCTCTTCCTTAAGACTTCTTATAAAACGGCCAGCTTATAAACACAAATCTATGGTTGAAAATTGTTGCTTAGATACAAGGTTTTCAAAACCCTAGAAGCAAACCCTAGGTGTAAACTAAATTAGCCTAGAACGCCTTATTTCTTCAATTTATGTTTAAAGTTAACTCAAGAAAAAGAGATGGCTAGTACATGGCTAGCTAAAACCTCTCTAATCAAATGGCTATGTTTCTACCATGGGGACATGAAGCACAACCTACTTGTGTGTTGGTCTCTAGGGTTTGAAGATTAAGCAAATAATAAAGTAGCAATGCATGCAAGTTATTTAATCAACAACCATTCATTCAAGAAATTTTGATGAGAAAACACTCCTACAAATTCATGAAGAAGCATTAATCATACCCTAGTTGTGAAACCTTCCAACGATAAATAGCACCACTTGCCAAAAAATAGTCCCTCCAAGAAGTTGCGCACCACCCAAAGAGAAGAAAAACCAAGACAAGAGCTAAAAAATGTCACTCTCACAAGAGAGCAAGTTGTGTTGTCATAAAAATGAGAGGCAACGCCCCCTATTTATATGATCTCATGGCGACCCCACTAACAAAATAGGTCATCAAAAAATTCGGCCAAGGCTGACATCACATTATTCAATTATTTGTCACTTTACATGCTAAAATGTAAAAATGAGCATAAAATGAAGACGCCAAAGCCCTATAGGGGAGACGCTGGCCCTTCTTGGCATGATCAACGCCCAAGGAGAAAAATACTTCTCTAGCCTCCTCGCAACCTCGCCTTTCACACGTACAAACAAGCTCAGTGCTAATCACGCCACAGTTCCGCAAATCGCCCAAACCGCCTCGGGTAGCATCCCCGGACACCAAGACCATCGTCCCATCTTTAAGGGGCTGGTCCCCATGGGTCAAATATCTGTCAAAAATGTCCCGGCTAGGGGTGTCCTTCTTCTTCTTTGTGCAAGGGCTAGTCACACTTTGTCCCTCACTCGCCATCCCAAGAACCATCCGATGGGCTCTTCAGCCCATGGAGGTTCCGGAGCTAATCATCTCCCCATGTGGCCTCTGATCCTCCTCGGGTACCCTCGGCCCCACGCATGGTCCCATTATCAAAGACTACGCCCTCCATGGGATTCATTAGCCCTAGACATCATAGAAATGTAACCATATCTCATCATTAAATTTATCAAACATATGCATGAACCCCCTAACAAATCATCTAAGAGCTCAAAGACATTACACGTGATCTACACTATACAAAGCTAAGGGAAACCGACAGACTTCACCTATTACACACTACTGTGAAATGGAAAGTTTCCTCAAAGATCATTCAAGCCATGTGTAATGTGGTGATATGGTTTGAGGGAACACGACCAAGGGTCGGTGTTGTCTCAGGGTGCCTTTGTAGGAGGCTTAGTTGTACCCACATGGATGCATTTTTCCAAGCCCTTATTTTATCTTCTTTTTTGTGCATTTTTACTACAAGCCTTGATCTAAGAGTACACCGCCTGGTTTGCGGGCTGTGAGTCGACAAGTGACCTTGCTCAATGTCTTAGTTATGCAAGATAAATTATGTGCCAAGTTTATGCATCTTCTTTTGAATGTTCATGTGTGAGGAAATTTTCTTTTAAATGGTTAAATATGTGTTTTAAATAAATACACAACAAACATAACTTGCAACAAATAAACCATCAAACTCACAACAATAACAAGATGATAAAGGAGTTCACCCCCAATTGGGCTACATCTCCTTGAGCCTCCATCAATGGACTAGGCTCTCTGGGAGTAGTTTGTCAAAGATTCTTTTACAAGCTGCTGCTCAACTCCAATGGAAATACAGACTGTACCATTGGGTTCAGAACACATAAAAACCCCAGAAATGACTAATAGAACTCTGAAAATGGATCATGGCTCATCCGGGCATGACCTCTTCTACATGTGGCCTTAAGCTTCCCTGAGATTTATTGTGGCAAAAACACCTGTAAAAGTCGTCAAATGCCTCTGAAACCTATCCCAATGTGTTCAGAGCATAACAATTAGCCAAAAATGACTATTCAGTCACAGAATATAGACTTGGGCTCATCTGAGCATGGCCTCAATCAATGAGGGCTTCAAGCTCCCTGGAGCTCTCTGAAACTTCAATGGTAAAAAACCTGCAAAATAAGTCTTCAAATTCCTTTTAAAACAATGCCAATGGATTCAGAACATCCAAAAACCCCTAGCTGGGCTTTTTCGGCACTTCATTTGGCCAAAAAATGAAGAAGATAAGCCTCCTGCCATTTTCCTCCTTCAAGATAGGCCTCTTGTCTCTAGTTCGCCAAAACGAACCTCTGTATATCCAACCTAGCTCACGCGATCAATTTCGTGCTAAAAACTAGCACTGGGCGCAACCGCAAAATGGTGCGAACTGTAGGACGGTTAGGGCGCACCCAGCCCCTAACCACCAAAACTGTGGACATATGGGTCACCATGTGACCGCGTGCAAATACAAATAGGGCCAAAGTTTCAAAACATATGGTAACGATCGGAAGGCGTGCACCGGTGATTACATGGCACATATACATATGACCGGGGGCCGAGGCTTAGCCCTGGCCCGGACCGCGCCCATTTCAAAACATTTGAAACTCAAATAAATTAAATCCCATATGTATATTAAGAACCATAGGTGGGCACGTCGGTTGGGCGGCCCTTCCCAAATCTCTTCCCCTTGCCCCGAAGGTCGCGGGGTCGAGTCCTGTCGACTACCAAAGTTTTAGACTAGTGTCCAGGTGACACGTGGCGGCCATTGATTGGGCTTGTTATCCCCGATATCTAGGGATAACTAGGAGATCATGTCTCGAGGCCCACATGATCCCAGACATGG
>SNQJ01S0027945.1:38608-75785 GCA_010110895.2 Picea sitchensis | reverse complement strand
CTCTTTAGTATTTCAACTGTATACTTCCCTTGGTTAAGGAAAACCTTCTCTGGGCTTTGCCAAACTTCAAGACCTAAGAAATAATGCATCAATCCTAGGTATTTCATCTTAAATTGTGCAACAAGCTTCTTCTTACAATCTGTGATGAGCTTCATTTGTTAAGAATAAATCATCCATATATAACAACAATATAACTAATCAATCATCACAATATTGAAGCAAATATTGGGATCAACTTTACTCTTGGTAAATCCCAAGCTCATCAGAAAACTATCTATCCTACCATACCGAGCTCTTGGAGCTTTCTTCAACTTCCAGGCATGAGTCTTCTTGTCCTGTACTTTGAAACCAAATTTTTACATTACATTGTACCATCTTGGTACACTTGCTTCAAGTCCAACTTAATATGAGCAATCATGTGCTAGCTCTATGTGCTTTCTACAAAGCACTATCTGTCTCATTACCTGAGAGTATGCCCTCTATTCTCTCTACAATTGTTCCTATGGAACTGGGATTCTGCACCTACAACTGCTCTGAAGCTGAGAATGGCTGCTCCATTCTCACTATGACTACTGAAACTCGAGAGTAACTCCTCTACTCCATCACGACAACAACTTCATTTGAAACTGAGAGTGGCTCAATAACTGATACTAAAGGTAGCTCTTCTTCTTTCATGGAGGTACCTCTATCTGTTATTGTAGTCATCTCTCCATGACCTGACTCATGTACTACACCAACTGGCACTGGAGATATATCAATTCTCAAATATGGGGATTGCTCCCCCTGAATCTCATACTATATTTCAATCATGGTTGTTCTGGTTATATTTATGAATACTTGAACTATTTCTTCGATTTCTGGAGCAAGTGTCTTGTCATAGTCTTCTCCCTCTTGCTGGGAGAATCCTCTGGACACACATTAGGATTTTTACATCTACAACATGCTTGATCTGTTAGATCAATCTTGGAAGTCAACACATACTTCCCTTGTAGTCTCACGAAAAAATCCATATCCAGTTCTTTTGATTGACTTCCTTCTTTGACACTGAAACAAGGGAATCTTCCCAGGAGATTTCATGTCTCCTAAAGGTATCTGAAGCTACAATCTAGTCTTCTCAACTTATGGCATCTATCTGCCAATCCTGAAAAACTTTCTCCTTTTCCCATCTAATCCTCTTTGAGATCAGGTTCATTCTAAGTCTTGATTTCTTCTGAGTTTGCAAGGACTTCATCATCTCTATAGGATATACTTTGTGTTGATTTCCATGTCTTAATGTGAAAAGATGAGTAAGACTTCAAACGAATTCTGCTTCCTGTCAATATGGCTTCATTATTTATTGACCAAGTCTATTGTGAGTTCTATTCTAACGTGTGATCATCTTGGAGCCTTCTTCTCATTACAATCAATCTCCATATGAGATACCATGGATCTCAAAAATAACTTCTTCTTCATCTTCTTTGGTACATGAATGTATATGATCATGTACATAGTCTACTTCATGTCTCATCTAATTTGTTTCCTTCTGCAACCTTCACTATAGCTTCCTTACGACACCTGTGACCTGTCCAGAACAGGAAAAATAATAGACAAGAATATTACTCTTTATAATAAAGCAATAGTGAGAACAATCATCATAGTAACTCCTTTAGAGCTATCACTTGTGACCTGCCTGAAACAAGGGTTAAAAGTAAGAAATACAATAATAAGAGCAACACTTTTCTAGTGTTGTGATTAATCATTCCTCCATGGTAACCTGGAGGAAAAACAAGAAGTTTCTCCTAGAGGATATGTTCATTATATATGGTAAATATTTACAATAAGCATTTATCTTAATATGCTCACATGCTACCAAGTATAATACTTTTTCAAAGACTGCTATCTCAACTATAGTGTCTACCTGTAATGAGGTAGTTATCAAACTTGACATGTGCAAGTTTGAATCTTATCAACTTAATCAATCAAACCTGGAACCTAGAGTCTTTTCCTCAAGAATGAGTGTTGTTGTTTCTCTTCCTAGTCTCCTTTGCTCAGGATGACAAGCATTCTCTTCAACCTATCCTATGTACTGAGATAAAATGATTTCTTAACATAAATCTAAGTTAGAGAATAAAATATTTAATATGTACTTTTAATCAATCGAATACCTTGACTTTAATCTTGAACAATGGTTAGTATGATGGTCATAACTTCAACATACAACCTAGATGTCATAACAAATAGATGCATATTAAAAAGATCAAACCTGGAGTGCATTATTCCTATGAATGTGTTGGATTTGAGATCCTTCTGGATCTATGATGGTTAAGATATCCTTTCTCCTGCAAATACCCTTTAGAATAATAATGCATTTTAATCTTATGTAAGTACATACCTCTGATAGTATCTTGCTAGGGTAAGGTGCACTAGGATAATAAAACAATAGTCCCAACACTTCACACAAATTTTTACTCCAAATGGTATTGCAACTGGCATGAAGGAACTGGCACTACAACTGATACTACAACTACAACTACAACTGGTACTGCAACTGCAACATCAAATTAGGGTTTTATGAGGAAAACCCTAATTTTTCAAACTTCAAATTTTTGAATTCTGATGCAGGGACTAGATGCACCGGGTTGAGGCGAGTTTGCTAGAGCAGTATGTTTTCAGAAAATGCACCCTGGAAATTGGACTTGCGCAAATCTGGACTGGTACTTCTAGTACTGGTTTCGGTTTCCTGGTTTTCTGGTACCAATCAAAACTAGGGTTTCACTTTTCAGAGGTTCTGTCCACTAAAAAGGTGTGGTCAAGCTGCCAATGAGTTCGCTAGTCTAGGGTACACTTCCCTAGATGGTTTTTAGGCTGAAATTCCCTTCCAACAAAAATCCCTAATTTTCTTGTACGACAACAATGACATATTTGGTAACCCAGTGAAAGGTGCTCTATTCAATCAAGCTCTGATACCATGTTAAATTTAGAGCTGCTATTAAGTTGTTTTCAATTTACTAGACAATAATAGCATAAGAAGGATCACTGAAAGAAACATAATTGCAAGGTACACAACATTTTATCCTGGGAAACCCTCATGGGGGAGAAAACCCAACAAAAACTTCCTTAATATAGATTGCCAATACAATGCCAAGATAAAAGACCAAACCACCAAGAATATCCAAGACTAAGTATGAAAGTCTCTCTTATCCTTCTTCTAAGTGCAACTTCCTTCAAAACTTGCGCACTAGATGAGTGACTTGAGTGAGTAAGTGAATGAGGCGTTATCCTCTCTTATTTATACTAGTTGAGGAGTGCTAGGGTTGTGTCTCTTCACCAAGCTGGGCCGACTTATTCAACTAGTGGCTAAAACCACTTTGATTAGCCCTAGGGGCCAACTTCTCAATTAACTCCATTTAACTAGGGTTTGACCAATCCAAAAAAGGGGATTTGGCCATACGTAAGTCCCGACATGATCAATCCACAAAATGGGATTGATCTATATAATAATAACTCAATTATATTTAGAATATTCTTCGCAGTTACAATATTTTCAACATAGTTATAATTTTCTATTTTTAACATAGTAGTCTCTAGTTTAGTGGTTTTTCTAACTTCCCAAGTTATAAACTTCTGAATATGACCATGACCAAGTGAGGCTATACTTTTGACATCAAACTCCCATTTATCAATGATCTTCTTGAATTCTTCTAATACTTCTCCAATCAACTAAGAACCTTCTAGCTTTCCAAAACTAGGTAACCTACTCTTAGATATGACATCCTTCACTGTTAAACCCTAGAAAATGCCCCATGTTATGTATAAAACCCCTTATTAAACACTATATATTGAAATATTAATTTTATAGTGTTATATTAATAGGGCGGATAGAACCCTTAATTGTACCTTTTGTTTCCTATATATATGCCAAGGAGACCTAGTTTTAGGATCATCTTATGTCATCTCATATTGTATTCTGAATTGGATACATTTTACAAGGAGGTTTCCCCCTCGAAGTGGGCTGTATTCATTGATTTATTATCATTTTTAAGGAATTGGATCATAACATTTGGTATTAGAGTATTGATCCTTGGGTTTTTTCTTCTTCAAGTGAGTCATCTTAGAATTTTCGCTATCACTGTTTTTCTGGGCCACTTCAAATAGTGAAATTTGGATTTTATTTAGAAGACATATAAAGATACATGTGGTAAAAATTTCAGTGGGTCATTACACTTTTGGATATATAGACTATGGAATATAGGGTTTTTGACTCATCATGAATTCAATTTTAAACGAGTCATCTTGGGATTTTTGCTATAACTTGTTTTTTTGGAAGGTTTTAAACAATGAATTTTTTTGGAGACTAAGGACAAATTTCATAGTACATGTGGTAAAATTTTCATATTCTGTTTCGATAAAATTTTGGAGATATAGTCCATGGAAGACACGGTTTGTGATTGATCCCCAAAATCAATTGTAAAGGAGTCATCTTGGAATTTTTGTTGTAATTTTTTTTGTGTGAAGTTTTAGACTATTGAGGAGCCATAGTGAATTATATGTGGATTTTGTTTTTTCAGATTTTGAATCATTATAATTTGCAAGATATATCTAGTGGAAGTTGGGGTTGTTTACTAATCCTGAAGTTAGTGTTAATCAAGACATGTTGGTATTTTTGCTATAAATTTTTATTAGTGAAGGTTAATACACCGGAAATTTTTAGGAGTTTAAGAGTCCATATCAGAGTACTACAGACAAAAATTTTGGACTGAAAAGGTTTCAAACTTTAGATATATATCATGACAAAGATCAACCATCAAAACATTCTCAAAATTAATGTTAGAAAGACACATAACTTACAATTGGCAAAACTTTTGATCGAAAGATTTGTTTTTGGTGATTTAAAATTTGTGATAAAGAGAAAACATAAGAGCATTATTTTTATTTTCTCACATGGAAAATGGTTCTAGAAAAAATACTATGGGTACTCTTCATAAAAACTCAAGCATGACTTCCGAAGAAAATGAATATTTCAAAAACAAGCTATCCCAATTAAAGAGCCAAGTTGATGAAATGAGTGGTAGTATGTTGAAACTAGTGGATTTATCACATTCTCAGGAATCCATAAAAAAGGAAATGAAAGATCAAATGAGAAACAAGATGGATGAAAATAAGGAAGAAATGCAAAAATCCATGAATGAAATGCAAAACTCCACATAAACCATTCTCTTATAGAACATCCCTAATAGAGATATGGAGATCCAAGGAAATCTTGAAAATAAGAAGAACAAGGTTGTTGAGACTCAATCACATATGGGGAGTATTTTTTTAGAATGGAAGAGCACAAATATTGAATCTCAGAATCATGATTATTCATTACTCCAAGATCCACTTCATCAGGGCTTCAAGTCGACACCAAGGAACTACTTCATTCCAAAGATCAATATGAGGAAGGTTGACTGTAAACATATTATAACATGGATATTCCATATGGAGACATACTTTTATGTACACCAAGTTCCAATCTTACAAAAGGTTCCTATTGCATCCTTTTATTTAGAAAATGATCAATTTGTTTGGTATCAATGGATTTTTGAAAGGAAAAATAATTCTACTATCTCTTGGTCCATTCTTATGAATGAATTTATATCACATTATGGGGATATTAAGAGCAATACATTCTTTAGTCAATTCATAAATCTTTGTAAGAAAGGCCCAGTTACAAAACACATTCAACAATTCCAAAAGCTTAGTCTCAGGGTACAAAACATTCATGAGGATAATTTGTTAGATCTCTTTATGGGCACTCTAAAGAAGAACATTCAACATGAGGTGCATCTCTTCGAACCTAAATCCCTAGAGAAAGCTTTTAGTATGGAAATGAAAGTGGAAAATAAAGATATGGCTACTAGGAGGGTGGCCACTAACAACGATAGCGAGCACTGTGTTCCCTCTGCTAACCTCACTCAATTGACAAGGTTGAGACCTCAACAAATGGATGAAACAAGAGGAAAGGGAATATGTTTCAATTGTGACAACAAGTACAGTAAGGGGCATAAATGTAGTGAGAATAAATTTTTGTACATAGACTATGAAGAGGAAGAAGATCAAGAATTGTAACCATTACAAGATCTATATCTAGAAGAGACTACTCCAACGATATCTTATCATGCATTGGCTGACATTAGTACTTCACAAACCCTCAAGATACAAGGATACATAAAAAATAAAAAAGGTAACATTGTTGATTTATCCTTGTAGTACCCATAACTTGATCAATTGCAAATTAACAAAAGATATCAATTTATTTGTATTTCCAACACCAGAGTTTCAAGTAATGATTTTTGATGGAGGTACCATAAATTGTTCTGGGAAGTGCCATAGTATTAAGATCAATATGGGGGAGTATTTATTGGATAGTCCCATGATTTCCATCCAAATGGGTGGTGCTGATATTGTATTAGTGATACGGATTTATGAGCAGAATGAAATGAATAACAGTCTGAATACAATAACACATAGATACAAATAACAACAACAAATATCCAGTGAGCAATAACTTCTATTGAATAAATAAAATAGGTTGAAACTGTAAAACTGCAAAACTGAAAAAAACTTGCTCTAATGGTGGTAGCTATCTCTGAGAAGAGATGTGGTTGCTACACGCATTCGTCTGAGACGAATGATTACAATGAGGCTCCAAAGGAATTTTTAACATTACTCATGAATTCCAAAACCCTAGACATAAAAAAACCTAACCCTAGGAGATGAAATGCCAAATGTTATGTGGGCCTCGATGGGTAAGTTGGTACCTCAACTTCCCGGGGTCGTAACTTTTGCATATGACCTCTGTTTTAGGCGCATGATAGCCCGTTGGAAAGGTCTTTTATAGATATGCAAGTTATGGTATTAAATTGTGACTCCTTGTATAGTTTGATTGTGGCAAGCCAGAAAAACACTATTTAGGGCCCCAAAATGGCCCTGGAAATACAAAAATATGTAATGACATGAAAACTTCCAAATAAGCCAGTTGGATTGGGTGGGAGGCCACCAATCTCCACATGGAAGCTGTGTAGGGATTCAGACAACCTCAAAAGTGTAGAAATCACAATTAAAAATAATTACAGAAGAACGTGATGAACTAAAAAATGTCAAGAGTAGCCAGTTGGAATAGATAGGTGGCCACCGATATCCACCTGGATCAGTGATATGAAAATGGAATGAATATATTTCCAATAGATCCTAAAAATGAATAAGGCTTATCTCTTAAAATTGCAAGTGTAAAATGGCATGTGTTTGGGTAATATGATCAATTTACTAACACATAAATTTAATGAGTTTTACTTAAACATGAGCAGCATATCAGACTGATAAAAACCATCAACAATGAACACATAACACAACAAATGATAAAGGAGTTCACCCCTCTCTTGGGACACATCTCCTCGTCCAGATTCCCTTGGATCATTTTCATTATGATTAAAAAAAATTCTTACATTGCTCAAAATACAAAATGGATGGCTTCAATGGCTTTAGAACGTCCAAAAACCCCTAGCTAGGCTTTTTAGGCACCTGGTTTGGCCAAAAAATGAAGAAGTTACATCTCTTGGAAGTTTTCCCCTTCAAGCTTGTTGTACTTGCTCGCCAAAACATACTTGTGAAATGACTAACTCAACTCCCACAATGTTACTGGGCCTAAAACCTAGCACACACGCGCATCCCACAAAACATGGCAAATTGTCGAATAGTTAGCGAGTTTAGTGCCCCTTTGGGCGGAGTTGATGGTCGCATGGGGGGCATGTGGCAATGTCCCAACACCTTTCTTGGCCCCCCATAGATAAACCGTTGCATAAACTGCTCCATTGGTCACGTGGAGTGGCCGTGTGGCCAACACTCCACACCTGCCGGGATAACTCCATTCATAACAAACCGCACCCAAAAAACCACGTTCCAAAACTCCCAAGCCAAAGTTTGACTGGAGGTCATATGGTGTAGTTATATTCTAAGTGTGAATGTGTCGGGGGATAGGCTGGAATAATCCACGCTAAATTTTAAAGTGGTGGTTATAGGGTATGCAATGTGGACCGTGAGCTTAAACTAAACGCAGGCTACACCAAACCACAATCCACGTGCCAAACATATAGTGAAAGGTTATATGACAGAGGTCATGTGGTATAGTTTGCGTCGGGGGCTGGGGCTAGGCCCCAACCCTTTTATCTGTCGGAATTACATTGCTTCACATTCAAATAATTTATTTAAACTATGAAGGTTAAGATCCACCGTGGGTGGGCTGGTAGCCCGGCCCTGCCAAACCTTTCCCCCATGCCCAGAGGTCACGGGTTTGACTCCCATGGAGTCACATACAATTTTTCCAACCGTCAACCACTCGAGGGGTGCCACGTGGCAGCCCACGATTGGGCCACATGGCACCATACCATTAGCCCAAACAATGACACTTGTCAACAAATAATTCACACATCTTCCACCGAGCCTGTTGAGTCAGATCCAACTCATATGCCACGTCACTGTATGACCTGTACGGTCGGATGCCACGTCAACACTGTACGGATTATACAATCAACAATTTTTTTTGCATGTTTGGCAAAATGAACAAAATGCGATATATTGCTCATACAACATCCGTTTGATCCCATTCAAGTTACATTGGGTTCGTAACAACAAGGCCTACGCACATGTCTGATTTGAAGCGATTCCAAGAACCTTGATTTTTGAGCAAAATTTGATCCCCTAGATCAATCAGTGCTCCCCATTGGGAAGCTTTTGGACCTCCAAAAGACTACTTTTAGTCAATCTGTAGATGAGGGTACAATTCCCTCACATTTACAATCTTAATCCATCCAACCTTGCTTGGATTGGTGCCTTTGAGACCAATACGAAACTTGTCATACCTTGCTGTGTACTTGGCTTGGCTCTTTCGCAACTGTTCTTGAACAGTTTGCTGTACAAACTGAACTGGTTCAATGAACTTCTTGTCCTGGTTATAAGCACTCTGAAAGTAATGTATATGCTCATAAAAAAACTTAGGATGCTTTCTTTTCAATCTAGCCACCGTCTTTCCCATACCAAAATGGCCAGCAACAAGAGAAGAATGTACTTCCCTTATCATGTTGACACTTTCACCCTGTGAAAAGCATAGCTTGCCAAGATACACAAGTTTACCATGCACATAGGAATCCAATTCCTCAACTTGTTTAGCATGATATAAATTTGCATAAACATATTTGAAATCAACATCTATAGCATAGTGTTCCCAATAGCTCTCATGCATGATAAAATTATGCATGTAAATAACTAAAGCACTAACAATAGGCCTAGTAAGCATATCAACAACTTTATCATAAAAGTCTTTCTTATACCTTATCACAAAGTGGAAAACATAACTTGTCAAGGGATGCAATGGAGCTTTATTTTCTTTCAAAGCTTTCTTCCATGTCTCCTTCAACAATTATATATGTTGTCTTGTTCAAGGCTATGAAATCTACCCACATTCGCCATATACAATCTTTCTTTGGTACCAAACCAATTGGTGACCTACATGGCGAAGTGCTTGGTTTGATGACCTTTTTTTCAAGCAACTCTCGGGCTTGTTTTCTATTTTCAACATTCTCCCTGACTGACATCCTGCACATGTCAAGGTTTGGAAGAGGACCTCCTTCCTGTAATAGAATGTTTTGTTGGATACCCCTTTTAGGAGGCAATCCCCTTGGTTCCTGAAACATCTCAACATTTTTGTTAACAACCTTATGCAAATCAGATTGTTCTTCACATCCTTTGAGAACTTGTTCTTCATCATTGTCTTTGGGTTTAGTCATCAAAAGTACAAGGTTCTTACTAGCGTTGTCTAGTCTTTTCATTTGTCCAACATTTGTATGTGACAAATTCATCTTCTTTGTATGTGCTCTAACAATGTACTCAACTCCATTTTTAAACAAATGATACTTGTTCTCGTGACTATGGAAAATGAATCTCCTATGATATAAGTATGGGCTTCCAAACACAATACCACAAACATCCAATGGAATAAAATCAAGCTCTACCTCATCTATATAGTTTGCAGTGATGGAAAATCTGAGTTTACACCTTCTTGTCACATGCAATTTGGCATTGTCACATATCAAACATAAAGGGTATGGTTTAGGATGGGGAGTAGTTTCCAAATCTAGTTTCTTCACAATGTCTTCAGAAATAAGGTTTGCTTGTGATCCCGTATCAAAAAGTGTATCTATCTTGGTATGTTTTGAAATTACCCTTTTGTGGAAAATCTCTATCCTTTGTTTTTCATGTTGAGTTTCATTGATGGTAGAATTTGAAGAACTAGTACTTGCAACATAATTCTTACCTTGTAAACCCATGGTTGTGATCTTCATTTCATCTTCTGGATTTGATCTTAAATCTTGTTGTATAGTTGCAACAATGTTTGGATTCTCTTTGTTGTTGAAATTTTTGGGTCTCTTTTCAGGATGAAGTTTCCAACAATGGTCTTCATCATGGCCATCCTTTGAACAATGTTTACAAGAGAGTTTCCCCCTCTCTTTATTGATTGAAGCATTTTTCTCTCCATTTCCTTCAAACTTCCTCGTTCCCTTGTCTCCATTAAAAAACTTATTGCTTCCCTCTTGAGGTTCATTCCTTCCTCTTTCCTCTAAATGAGTAGCCTGTACACATACTTCATCTAGATTTGAAGGGTTAAACATAAGTATGGTATGCCTCAAGTATCTATGTAAAACTCCAATGTATTTGAGCAAAGTATCTTGTGAAGACAAATCTACACCCAAAACCAAAGCTCTTCTCCTAAATTCTTGAGTGAAACTTTTCACATCTTGCTCTTTAGCTTGCCTAAAGTTTTTCCAATCCATAATAGCTTTTTGTATGTATGCTAATGGATACAATTTCCCTGTAATTGCAACAATAAAATCATTCCAAGAGGATAAAACTTTACCATGTTTCTTCATGTCCTCTTGAGTTTTGGCTTCCCACCAAATGAGTGTTGCACTGTCCAATCTTAAAGAAGCAAGATGAATCTTAGTTTCATCATATATGATTCTTTGTATCCAACAATACACTTCAATCTGGTGAATCCAATTATCTAATTTCTCACCATTTACCTCTCCATTGTACATAAGCAATTCAAACTTAATATCAAGCTTAAGCAAAGGAGTTTGTGATGGAGTTTCACCATATCGTTTTGGAGAATTTGGAGGTGGTTGTGAAATGATGGAAGAGGTGGAAGATGGAGGTCAAGGAGGTGGATAATCACCACTCCCTCCATTTCCCTTTGGATTTTTATCACCACTGTCTCCATTGCCCTTTGGAGGGTTGGATGTTTCACCTTGCAATCTTGCATTCCTTTCATCAAATAACACTTTCACCATTTCATCCATATCAAATAAGGATTTCTTGAAAGTGTCCTCTGAAGGAAGAGTTCCATGGCTCTCCTCATGAGCCATACTTCGTGAAAATCTCCTTGAAACTTGAGGTGATTTGATAGTTCTACTTCTTGATAGTTGATAACTTGGCTCTACAAGTTGACCTTATCCTCTTATGATCTTCAACCTTGTAAGCATCAGAAAAACAAAACAACTTGCAAACAATCAAGCCTTCAAAAACCAAAGATATGATACCAACAAATATGAAAATGGAAGGGAAAATGTTTCCAATAGATCTTAAAAATGAAGAAGACTTATCTCTTAAAATTGCAAGTGTAAAATGGCATGTGTTTGGGTTATAGGATCAGTTTACTAACACATAAATTTAGTGAGTTTTACTTAAAAAATAACAGCACATCAGACTGATAAAAACCATCAAAAATGAACACATAACACAACAACTGATAAAGGAGTTCACCCCTCTCTTGGGCTACATCTCCTGGTCTAGCTTCCCTTGGATCATTTTCATTATGCCTAAAAAGTGCTCTTACAATGCTTAGAATACAAAATGGATGGCTTCAATGGCTTCAGAACGTCCAAAAACCCCCAACTGGGATTTTTTGACACTTGGTTGGCCAAAAAATGAAGAAGTTACACCTCCTGGAAGTTTTCCCCTTCAATCTTGTTGTACCTGCTCACCAAAATGCACCTGTGAAATGACTAACCTGGCTCCCGCAACATTATTGGGCCTAAAACCAAGCACACACGTGCATCTCACAAAACGGGGCAAATTGTCGAACAATTAACGAGTTTAGTGCCCCTTTGGACAGAGGTGCTGGTCGCAAGGGGGGCATGTGGCCATGTCCCAACGCCTTTATCGCCCCCTCATGGCTAAACCATTGCATAAACTGCGCCATTGGTCACATGGAGTGTCCATGTGGCCAACGCTCCATACCTGCCGGGCTAACTCCATTCAAAACGAACCGTGCCCAAAAAACCACATTCCAAAACTCCCACACCAAAGGTTGACTGGAGGTCATATGGTGTGGTTCTATGCTAAGTGCGAATGCGCCAGGGGCTAGGCTAGAATGAACCACGCTAAAGTTTAAAGTAGTGGTTATATGGTATGCAATGTGGACCGCGGGCTTAAACCAAATGGGGGCTACACCAAACCGCAATCCGCGCGCCAAACATATAGTGCAAGGTTATATGGCAGAGGTCATGTGGTATAGCTTGCGTCGGGGACTGGGGCTAGGCCCCAACTCTTTTATCCGCTGGAATTACATTGCTTCACATTCAAATAATTTATTTAAACTATGAAGGTTAAGATCCACTGTGGGCGGGCTGGTAGCCTGACCCTGGCAAACCTTTCCCCCACACTCGAAGGTTGCGGATTCGACTCCCATGGAGTCACATACAATTTTTCCAATTGTCAACCACTGGAGGGGTGCCACATGGCATCCCACGACTAGGCGACATGGCACCATATCATTAGCCCAAATAATGACACTTGTCAACAAATAATTCATGCATCTTCCACCGAGCTTGCTGAGTCAGCTCCAACTCATATTCCACATCAATTTATGGCCATATGACCTGTACGGTCATTTGCCACGTCAACACTGTACATACTGTACAATCAACAATTTTTTTTGCATGTTTGGCAAAACGAACAGAACACGATATCTTGATCATACGACGTCAGTTTGATCCCATTCACGTTGTTTTGGGTTCGTAACAATGAGGCCTATGCACATGCCAAACTTGAAGTGATTCCGAGCACTTTGATTTTTGAGCAAAATTTGATCCCCTGGATTAATCAATCCTCCCCATTAGGAAGATTTTGGACCTCCAAAAGACTACTTTTAGTCAATCTGTAGAGGAGGGTACAGTTCCCTCACCTTTACAATTTCAATCCATCTATCCTTGCTTGTATCGGTGCCTTTGAGACCAATACGAAACTTGTCATGCCTTGCTGTGTACTTGGCTTGGCTCTTTCTCAATTGTTCTTGAACGGTTTGCTGTACAAACTGAACTAGTTCAATGAACTTCTTGGCCTAGTTATAAGCATGCTGAAAGTGATGTAGATGCTCATCCCAAAACTTAGGATGCTTGCTTTGCAATCTAGCCACCGTCTATACCATACCAAAATGGCCAACAACAAGAGAAGAATATACTTCCCTTATCATGTTGACACTTTCACCCTGTGAAAAACATAGCTTTCCAAGATACAAAAGTTTACCATGCACATAGGAATCCAATTCCTCAACTTGGTTAGCATGACATAAAGTTGCACAAACTTCTTTGAAATCAACATCTATAGCATAGTGTTCCCAATAGCTCTCATGCATGATAAGATTATGCTTGTAAATAACTAAAGCACTAATAATAGGCCTAGTACGCATATCAACAACTTTATCATAAAATTCTTTCTTATACCTTATCACAAAGTGGAAAACATAACTTGTCAAGGCATGCAATGGAGCTTGCTTTGCTTTCAAAGATTTCTTCCATATGTCTCCTTCAACAATCATATATGTTGTCTTGTTCAAGGCTATGAAATCTACCCACAGTCACCATATACAATCTTTCTTTGGTACCAAACCAATTGGTGAACTACATGGCGAAGTGCTTGGTTTGATGACCCTTTTGTCAAGAATTTCTTGGGCTTGATTTTTGTTTTCAACATTCTCCCTGACTGACATCCTGCACATGTCAAGGTTTGGAAGAGGACCTCCTTGCTGTAATAGAATCTTTTGTTGGATACCCCTTTTAGGAGGCAATCCCCTTGGTTCCTGAAACATCTCAACATTTTTGTTAACAACCTCATGCAAATCAGATTGTAACTTTGTATCACATCCTTTGAGAACTTGTTCTTCATCATTGTCTTTGGGTTTAGTCATCAAACGTACAAGGTTCTTACTAGCATTGTCTAGTCTTTTCATTTGTCCAACATTTGTAAGTGACAAATTCATCTTCTTTGTATGTGCTCTAACAATGTACTCAGCTCCATTTTTAAACAAATGATACTTGTTCTCATGACGATGGAAAATTACTCTCCTATCATATAAGTATGGGCTTCCAAACACAATACCACAAATATCCAATGGAATAACATCAAGCTCTACCTCATCTATATAGTTTGTAGTGATGGAAAATCTGAGTTTACACCTTCTTGTCACATGCAATTTGGCATTGTCACATATCCAAACTAAAGGGTATGGTTTAGGATGAGGAGTAGTTTCCAAATCTAGTTTCTTGACAATATCTTCATAAGTAAGGTTTGATTGTGATCCCGTATCAAAAAGTGTATCTATCTTGGTATGTTTTGAAATTACCCTTTTGTGGAAAATCTCTATCCTTTGTTTTTCATGTTGAGTTTCATTGATGGTATAATTTGAAGAACTAGTACTTGCAACAAAATTCTTATCTTGTAAACCCATGGCTGTGATCTTCGTTTCATCTTTTGAATCAGATTTTAAATCTTGTTGTACAGTTGCAACAATGTTTGGCTTCTCTTTGTTGTTGAAATTTTTGGGTCTCTTTTCAAGATGAAGTTTCCAACAGTGGTCTTCATCATGGCCATCCTTTGAACAATGTTTACAAGAGAGTTTGTCCCTCTCTTTCTTGACTGAAGAATTTTTCTTTCCATTTCCTTCAAACTTCCTCTTTCCCTTGTCTCCATTAAAAAATTTCTTACTTCCCTCTCGAGGTTCATTCCTTCCTCTTGCCTCTAAATGAGTAGCCTGCACACATACTTCATCTAGATTTGAAGGGTTAAACATAAGTATGGTATGCCTCAAGTAGCTATGTAAATCTCCAATGTGTTTGAGAAAAGTATCTTGTGAAGGCAAATCTACACCCAAAACCAAATCTCTTCTCCTAAATTCTTGAGTGAAACTTTTCACATCTTTCCCTTTAGCTTGCCTAAAGTTTTTCCAATCCATAATAGATTTCTGCATGTATGCTAATGGATAAAATTGCCTATTAATTTAAACAATAAAATCATTCCAAGAGGATAAACTTTTTCATGTTTCTTCATGTCCTCTTGAGTTTTGGATTCCCACCAAATGAGTGTTGCACTGTCCAATCTTAAAGAAGCAAGCTGAATCTTAGTTTCATCATTAATGATTCTGTGTATCCAACAATACTCTTCAATATCACGAATCCAATTATCTAATTTCTCAGCATTTACCTCTCCATTGTACATAGCCAATTCAAACTTAATATCAAGCTTAAGAAAAGGAGTTTGTAATGGAGTTTTACCATATCCTTTTGGAGAATTTGGAGGTGGTTGTGAAATGGTGGAAGAGGTGGAAGATGGAGGTGAAGGAGGTGGAGAATTACCACTCCCTCCATTTCCCTTTGGATTTTTATCACCACTGTCTCCATTTCCCTTTGGAGGGTTGGAGCTTTCACCTTGCAATMTTTTATTCATTTAATCAAATAACACTTTCACCATTTCAGCCATATCAAAGAAGGCTTTCTTGAAAGTGTCCTCCTCTGAAGGAAGAGTTCCATGGCTCTCCTCATGAGCCATACTTGTTGAAAATATCCTTGAAACTTGAGGMAATTTGATAGTTCTCCTTCTTGAYAGTTGAGAACTTGGCTCTACAAGTTGACCTTCTCCTCTTGTGAGMTTCAAACTTGTAAGCATAATAAAAACAAAACAACTTGCAAACAATCAATCCTTCAAAAACCAAAGCCCTGATACCAACGGATTTGAAAATGGAATGAATATGTTTCCAATAGATCTTAAAAATGAAGAAGACTTATCTCTTAAAATTGCAAGTGTAAAATGGCATGTGTTTGGGTAATAGGATCAGTTTACTAACACATAAATTTAGTGAGTTTTACTTAAACAAGAGCAACAAATCAAACTGATAAAAACCATCAACAATGAACACATAACTCAACAAATGATAAAGGAGTTCACCCCTCTTTTGGGCTTCATCTCATGGTCTAGATTCCCTTGGATCATTTTCATTATGCTTAAAAAGTGCTCTTATAATGCTCATAATACAAAATGGATGGTTTCAATGGCTTCAGAACGTCCAAAAACCCCTAGCTGGGATTTTTGGACACCTGGTTTGGCCAAAAAATGAAGAAGTTACACCTCCTGGAAGTTTCCCCCTTCAAGCTTGTCGTACCTACTCGCCAAAACACACTTGTGAAATGACTAACCTGGCTCCCACAATGTTATTGGGCCTAAAACCTAGCACATGCATGCATCTCACAAAACAGGGCAAACTGTCGAACAATTAATGAGTTTAGTGCCCCTTTGGGCGGAGGTGATGGTCACATGGGGGGCATGTGGCCACGTCCCAACACCTTTCTCGACCCCCTATGGATAAACTATTGCATAACCCGTGCCATTGGTCACGTGGAGTGGCCATGTGGCCAACGCTCCACACCTGCCGGGCTAACTCCATTCAAAATGAACCTCGCCCAAAAATCCACGTTCCAAAACTCTCATGCCAAAGGTTGACTGGAGGTCATATGGTGTGGATCTATGCTAAGGGCAAATGCACGAGGGGCTACGCTGGAATGAACTGCGCTAAAGTTTAAAGTGGTGGTTATATGGTATGCAATGTGGACCGTGGGCCTAAGCCAAATGGGGGATACACCAACCCATAGTTCGCGCGCCAAACATATAGTGAAAGGTTATATGGCAGAGGTCACATGGTATAGTTTGCATCGGGAGCTGGGGCTAGGCCCCAACCCTTTTATCTGCCAAAATTACATTGCTTCACATTTAAATAATTTTTTTAAACTATGAAGGTTAAGATCCATCGTGGGTGGGCTAGTAGCCTGACCCTACCAAACCTTTCCCCCACGACCGAAGGTCGTGGGTTCGACTCCCATGGAGTCACATACAATGTTTCCAACCATCAACCATTGGAGGGGTGCCACATGGCATCCCACGACTAGGCCACATGGCACCATACCATTAGCCCAAACAATGACACTTGTCAACAAATAATTCACCCATCTGCCACCGAGCCTGTTGATTCAACTCCAACTCATCTGCCACGTCATTGTACGACCATACGACATGTACGGTCAACTATCACATCAGCATTGTATGGACTGTATAGTCAACAATGTTTTTTGCCTGTTTGGAAAACAAATAGAACACGATATCTTGCTCATATGACGTTCGTTTGAGCCCGTTCAAGTTGTGTTGGGTTCGTAACGACGAGGCCTACACACATGTCTGATTTGAAGTGATTCCAAGCACTTTGATTTTTGAGAAAAATTTGATCTCGTGGATTAATCACTCCTCCCCCTTTAGGAAGCAATGGTATCCATTTCATTGAGTGCCCCCATTAGGTGAGGAAATTTATGTTGAATTTGGCTCTGGGTGAGACACTTGCCTTGGTGCAGAAGCTGCCCTGCCTTGAAAACCCGATAAAGTTGGATCCTCTGTTGGTGAGTGCCCTTGACCTATGTGTACACTATCTAATCAGTGGATTCCTTTTCCATGCAGTCATGGTTCAGATCTGTTGGTGTCAACTATTCTGTGATCTTCGAGGTATCCAATAATGGTGGAAAATATGGTTGGAGGAGGTCCACATTGAACATTGGGCGCAAGCCAAGGAAGGGGGGAGTGTTGAGCTCAAAATTATTATCACCCACAACCTTGGTGATAGTGTAATGCCAATAATGAAGTGGATGGAGATTTCGATGGGGCCCTGTAAGGCGTTCTTTCTGCAAATGTAACCAGACCTTTTTTCCCACCTGAAACTTGTGTGGTACCCAATGTTGATCATGGCGCTGCTTGTACTTAGCATTGGATTTCTGCAAAATCCCATTGACTTGTTGGCGGATGTGCTGAATCCGCTCAATGAATCTGGTGGCTTTGTTGGCCTAAGACTGAACATGGGAAGAATTTGTCTATGTGGTTGCAATAGGTAGTGCAACATCAATGGGACCCAAGGATTGGAATCCTAGCCCCACCTGAAAGGGGCTATGGCCGGTGGAGCTATGGAGAGCTCTGTTGTAGCTGTGTTGAACACAGGGAAGACTCTCATCCCATGTACGGGGATGCTTAGAGTTATACATGCACATGATGTGCACAATCATCCGATTGATGACCTCTGTTTGGCCATCGGTTTGAGGGTGGAAGGTATTGGATTTAGTGAGCTTGATGTCCAATAGTGACTAGAGACTCAACCAAAATGTGCTGATGAATCAACTATCCTGATCAGAGATGATGGTATGTGGTACCCAAAAATGGACCCACACTCTTTCGAATAAGATCTTGGCAATATCTGCCACTGTGATGCTCTTCCTGTAGGTTGTGAGAATGACCATCTTCGAAAACTGATCAACCACCACAAATACGCAATCATTGCCTTGCTTGGTGGATGAAAGGCCATACATGTATTCCATCGATATGGATTCCCAAGGCCCCTTGAGAGTAGGAAGAGGGGTGTATAAGCCTTGCTTCTTGATGGATGGCTTGGAAATGACATAGGCAATGCAAGATCTGATACTTACTGACGTCCTATCGAAGTTTTGGCCTATAAAAATGTTTCTGTAGAACGACTACATTTTTTTCCACACCAAAATGTCATGCCATCTGACTGTAGTGAGCCTCCCAAATAAGATTTGCATGCTCACTTTCAGGAACACATAGATGGCCTAGATGGCATAACATTCCATAATGAATGTGAAAATTGGAAACATTTGCACTTGTACCCAAGAGCTTATAGGTGGTGGTGAAGTCAGAATATCACTGATAAAGTTGGGGCCACTTAGATGCCTCATGCCCACAGGAATGGAGCATGGTGGTGAGTGCAACCACAATAGGTCAACTGAGGCAGTCAACGACACAATTTGTGCTCCTTGTATTATACTTGATGTTGAGATGGAACTGTTGTAGGTATGTGGACCATTTTTTATGGCAGTCATTTTTCAACTTCCCTTGTGTCTGTATGAACTGCAGAGGCTTATGATCAATGTGGATGATTGTTTCCTTTCCCAGAATGTAGTGTTTTCATTGACGACAAGCTTGCACGATGGAATACATTTCCCAGTCATAGGTGGGGTATTTCTGGATGATATCTGAGAGTGTCTCACTATGGTATGCTACTGGATGACCGTGCTGAGTGAGCACTGTGCCTACAACATAGTCAGATGCATCAGTCTCAATCTCGGATGGTTGTTGCAGATCAGGTAGGGAGAGTACTGGAGCTGAGTACAAGCGATGCTTCAGATCATCAAATTCATGTTTTTGTGCCTTCCCCCATGCAAACTTTTCCCTGCCACATCCCCTGGTCACTTGGCTAAGGGCCATGCAATATGGGAGAATCCCAACACAAACCATTTGTAGAAGTTGGCAAGTCCCAAGAAGCTCCGAAGCTTGGTTAGTGTGGTCAGGGATGGTTAGTCACGAATGACTTGGATCTTACCTAGATCCACATGTACCTCATTCTCATCAACAATGTAGCCCAAGTATTGGATCCCGTTGATGCCAAAGGAGCATTTTTCCAAGTTGGCATATAGCTTGTAATGCTACATAGTTCTCAAAACCTGTTGAATATGCTGCATGTGCTCCTCCCAAGTTCTGTTGAAGATGAGGATGTCATCCAGATATACCACCACAAAAGAGTTGGTGAAGGGTATCAATACATCATCCATCAACCTCATGAAAATGGCTGGTGCATTTGTTAAGCCAAAGGGCATGACCAACCATTCGAAGAGGCCTTCTTTAGATTTGAAATATGTCTTCCATACATCATTTGGTTTGATGTGAACCTAGTGATAGCCATACTTTAGGTCAATCTCGATGAAGAAATTCCCCCCCTTGAGTTGGTCAAGAAGGTCATCAATTCGGGGAATTGGTTGTCAGTTCATGACTGTGATTTTGTTTAATGCTCTGTAATCAATGTAGATCCACCAGGTCCCATATTTCTTTTGCACCAGTACAATCAAGCTTCCGCAAGGGGATGAGCTAGGTCTGATGTTCCACTTTTGAAGCATTTCTTGTATTTGATGCTTGATTTCATCATTTCCATCAGTGAATGGTGATAGATTGGTCCATTAGGCAGAGGTGCACTGGGGGTTAGATAAATTGGATCCTTGACTTGGTAGTGTGTCGGTACACTGGTAGGTGAGGACAAGCTGTCTTTGTATTCTTCCACAATCCCGTCCACTTTCTTCTACTGCAAAGAGAGGTTCTATGTAGAGGCATGGATGTTGCGACGACCTTCTTCTTACTGTGAGCATAGATCACAAAGAAGATGAACTTCCCGATCTGTGAAATGACCTTAATGCATTGCTTAGTGGAGATTAAAGAAATAATGGTAGGTGATGCTACCTATGGAATCCTGTACAATTGTCTACCCACAACAATAATAACATTGCGGGGTCTAGACTCATACACAACATGGTTCTTCCACAAATATGGTTGTCCTAAAATAACATCACAAACTTCAAGGGGTGCAATATCACACAATACCTCATCTTTGAAGGGCTTGATGCCATAGGGAAGATGACATTGTTGGATGACGTAGAGATCTCTTCCTTGGTGAAGCCAGGTGATGGTGTAGGGCTGCAGGTGCGGTGTCGTCGACAGGCCCAAACGCTTGAAAACCTTTCTTGAGATCAAGTTCTTCTTACTACCACTATAAAAAATGAAATGCAGCAGAGCCCCCTTTACCCACATCTATGAGTGAAAGAGGCATTTCCCTTCCTCTGTCTCTTCCGATTCGCTTGTCCGGACTTTGGCGGTAGCGACAATGACATTGGGTTTGACATCGATAATCCGCTTCCCTCCTTTTGGATTTTATTTGGAGTCAGAATCTGCCTCTGACATGGAAGCTTTCAGCTCGACCACCATTGACTTCTTGGAGCAACATTCTTCGGTGTTGTGCCAAGGGATTTTATGGTATTCACACCATTTTCCCATGTCCTTCTTCGACTTCTCTTTACCCTTCTTGTGTTGCGAATTGGATTGGTTGTTCTGAGAGTGCCCATCTTCGCTCTGTCCCTTGTTTTGTGGATTGGGGCCACCTTTGCCTTGCTTTGGCCATGAGGAGTTTGAAGATCCAAACTCTCACCTCTTCTGCTTAAATTTATGCTCTATCTTGACAACATATCTATAAGCCACACCTAATGATGTGATGCCCATAAAATCCATTTCTATTTGAATGTATCTATGAAAAAAACCTCAATATTTTACCACCAGATGTCATTCAGAGTCTTTGATACCCAATTTGGTGCACATGGTATGGAAAATATTGGTGAAATTTGGTACTGTCTAGTCCCTTTCCTGACGCAATGTGGTCCATCTTGTGTACTGGTCCTCGTAGCTTCCAACATGGTAGTATTGTTCTTTAATGCCATCCCTGAAGGAATCCCATGTGGGGGCGACCAAAAATATTATAGATTCCTCTATGGACCTTTTCTCAGAGTAAGTACCCCACCAGTCCTTAACATGGGGGATGACCTTGAGGAGTGCAAAAGTAATATTTTCCCTATCGGAAAAATTGTGGACCAAAAAATACCGTTCGAGCAGATTCATCCATTTATCTACAACATTTGCATCTATCAATCCTTAAAATAATTGAATATCAAAATTCACTTATACCTTGAAGGGGGTTGCATGGACGCTTGATGAAGACGCGTCTCATGTGGGAAACCACTGAAGTATCTATGCAAAGTTGTCCATCATTTCATTCCTTTGTCACACAAGGGTTTCCTCGAGCAACATTTTAAAAGTATCTCTTGATCCATTGTCTTTATTTTCATCCCCCATGGGTTGTTGTTGCGCTTAGCACGACTGATATTGCAAAGGCTCGACTGGTTCGAGTCCCAACTTCTTGTACCCAGATCTTGTCGGAGACATGCACGAAGAAAAATAAATGAAGAGTAGACAACTCTGATACCACTAATCCAGATTTATGAGCGGAACAAAATAAATAAAAAATTGAATACAATAACACAAAGATATGGAGAACAACAAAAAATATCCAATGAAGAATAACTTCTATTGAATAAATAAAATAGACTGAAACTCTAAAACTGCAGAACTAAAAACAACTTGCTCGAATGGTGGTAGCTATCTTTTAGAAGAGATGTGGTTGTTACGTGCATCTGTTTGAGCATAATGATTACAATGAAGCTCCAAAGGCCTTTTTAACATTACTCATGAATTCCAAAACCCTAGATATCCAAAAATATAACCCTAGGAGATGAAAAACCAAAAGTATGTGGGCCTAGATGAGTAAGTTGGTACCTCAACTTCCCTGGGTCGTAACTTTTGCATACAATCTCCATTTTAGGCTCATGATAGCTCGTTGGGAAGGTCTTTTTGAGAACCACACATTTTTCCATCAAAATCTGAATCCATTTATAGTTTGAATTTTGCAAGCCAAAAAAAATCTGTTTAGGGCCCCAAAACAACCCTGGAAGTATAGAAAGATGTACTGACATGAAAACTTACAAAATAAGCCAGTTGGATTAGGTGGGTGGCCACGAATCTCCACCTGGAAGTTGTGTAGGGATTCATACAACCCCGAAAGTGTAGAACCCACAATTACAAATAATTACAGAAGAACATGCTAAACTAAAAACTGTCAAGAGGAGTCAGTTGGAATAGGTGGGTGGGCACCAATATCCACCTAGATCAATTATGGGTCTGATGGTTACAATCATTGGGAACAATGGCCCTTAATTTTCAAGATATTTTCATGAGATTTTCCTCAGAAGGAAAGGAAATTAAGCTTAGAGGTATCCAAGGGAAACCCTCTAATGTGATAAGCCCTAATAGCATGAAAAAATTACTCAAAAAGGGACAATGTGGTGTAATTTCACAATTATTCTCACTAGATGTTCAAACATCTATATATTCTACTCTTATGGATCTCCAAATGGTTATAAAAAACCATTCCAATTTTACTCCATGAGATACAATATAACCCAAATATTCCACTTCTTGAACCCCAAAGGCACACTTGGAAGGCTTTGCATAAATTGGTTTATCTTCCAATAGTTGTAATACTTTGTCCACATGTTGTATATGCTCTTCCCATGATTTTTTGTAGATTATTATGTCATTAAAAAATACTAACACAAATTTTCTAAGGAAGGGTTTCAAAATAGAATTCATCAAGATTTGAAATGTTGAAGGTGAATTAGTAAGTCCAAATGGCATAACCAAAAACTCATAATGACCTTCATGTGTTCTAATGGATGTTTTGGTAATGTTTTCATGCCTCATTCTGATTTAATGATATATGAAATGAAGATCCAACTTAGTAAATAATTTTTCTCCATATAATTCATCTAATAATTCACCAATGATGGGAATATTAAACTTGTCTTTGATGGTTATTTTGTTGGGTTGTTTACAATATGGACACATACTTCATGACCTATCTTTCTTTGTAACCATCAGTACTGACGAAGAGAAATAAATTTTGCTAGGTTGAATGATGCCATCCTCTAACATTTCTTGGATCATACGCTCAATATCACTCTTCTGTGCATATGCATACTTGTAAGGCCTAATGTTAGTTGGTACACTTCCAGTTTGCACATGAATAACATGATCATGGTCTCGAGCTGGTGGAAGAACCTTAGACATCCATTAAAGCTATCAGGGAATGACCAATTCCCAAAACCTTGAAGAAAATTAGAGGATTCTTAAGATTGATAGGCTATTACTGCAAGTTTTTCCAGAACTATGGTCAAATAGAGACACCTCTAACATCATTATTAAAGAAGGAATAATTTTCTTGGACTCAAGAAGCAACCAAATATTTTTAAAAACTTAAGGATGGTATGCGTACAACTTCTGTCCTAGCCACCCTTGACTTTACCAAAAAACTTTATTGTGGAGTGTGATGCCCCAGGGCATGGAATTGGTGCCATTTTAATGTGAGAAGGAAGGCCCCTTGCCTTTGAAAGAAACCAACTTAAAGGAAAAAACTTACTCAAACCAATTTATGAAAAATAAATGTTGGCCATACTACATGCAGTTAAGAAATGGCACGCTTACTTAATAGGAAGCCACTTCAAAGTAAAAAATAAATCATGATAGTTTGAAGTACTTCTTGGAGAAATGATTATATTCAAAAGAACAACAAAAATGGGTTACAAATATGCTAGGTTATTACTATGAAATTATCTACAGGAAAGGAAAACATAATATTGTGGCAGATGCACTTTCAAGGAAATAAGAGGAAACAACATGTTCACTATTATGTTCCAACTGCTTAAAACATTAGAATAGAACATAAGTACACACTATGTACAACAACGTGAGCGTGGAGCACAAATCCAATGTGGATAAGAGAGATAAGTTACATAATAACTCCTTAAAGATAGGAGAATCTTATCCAAATACCCAAATACATTTATACATCACAATTCACATGTCTCAATAATGAATACATGATCTGTATATATACCTATTCACACACTGCACATGAGGCTCCTTTCCTATTAGGATGACCCTACTACATATACATTTACACAATACATGTAAATTTATTCCCATATATGACCTCCCTTGGGGTCATATCATATACGTTTAACCCCATATATGCCCCTTTTGGGTCATAACATAGTACCCTCCAAAAAGATTTTTCCTCAAAGCTTTGCAATTAAAGGATTAACATGTGATGAAACCAAGTAATAATATTCTCTTATGTTCCTAATTTCTTCATTCCATTGATGATGATCCATCCATCCAAAATCAATTCTTTTCAGTATTAACCCTTGGTGGCTAGTTGTTGCATAATTTTCTTTCCTTTGATTCCATTTATTGTTGTTGTAACTTCTTCAATTTGTAGTGGTTGTTGGTATTTGATAATAGCTCGTTGAAGAGTGGTTTTGTGATACCTTGTTCCATGAATATTGACAAGTATTCCATCTTGTTCCTTGATAATGTTGATATTGACGTTCTTGCATTCTTTAAAATATTTCCTTGTAATGAGGGTGTCGATATGGTTTCACATTTGACGGTTTTCCTTCACTTTGCACATGCATTTCATCTATCTTATTTTCAAAATCAATGGAATCCTCTATCCTCTTTGCTTGGTATTTGATTACTCTAGCCTTGGAGATAATACCATCATATTTGGCATGTACATCCTCTAGATGAATTTCAACTTCTTCAAGTATCTTTTGGTGACCTTCTTGAATATTGTCTTCTTTCTCCTTTTGAATATGCAACGTTACCCCATTTATCAAATTTTGACATCCTTCTTCAATTCTGGATTGCATTTCTAATTTTACCTCATCAATATTTAGGATTCTTCAACCTTCTTGCAAATTTCCTCTTCAAATCTTTTGGTATATTATGCATCCAAGATCCTTGGTTTTTCTTGATTTTGATAAAAAAAAAATCTTATTTCAATCTCTTAACCTCATCCAATATTTTTTTATTATGGTTTCGTAATCTAAATATATGTTCATGTTTCTTTTTCAAATCTTCCATTGACTCATCCTTTTCCCACTTCCCTTTGCTACTCTTTCATTGTTTTAACTTTTGAACCTCCTCAATGAATGTTCCATTAAGTTTTCATATCTTGGATAGCTCATCACCATTCTTCTTGATCTTTTATTTTGCTTCTTTTAACTCATTTTGAATTCTAGAAGTTGCCTCCATTTTTGTATCCCTAATCCATTTATCTAAGATTTTTTTTTCAAATTCTTCTGATGTGTTGTTTAATCTAGTATCCTTATCAATACTCATCCAACACTTCGAACCTTCACCACAAAAATATATTACCGCATCTGAAGGATTCATGCCATATTCCTTTACCAACCTCAACCATTCCATAGGATTGATTTCATATTTATCTTCATCTTAGGTATTACCATTGATTCTTGATTGAGGTATATCCCCAACCCTCAACTTTCAACCTACGTATATTAAGGATAATGATCTCAAATAGTTATAATCTTTTTTCCAATATAATATTCTATGCTTTCTATTTCCATTGGATTTTGAATGAGCTCAATTGGACATCCCAATTAAAAGTTATGATAGTTTTAAGTGAACATACCTTTGAAACCCTAATTTGGAGTATGTCCTTTTGGCCGACCTTCCTTCTAGTGTATTTATGAAATTTTGACCCTTTTGAGAATGAAATTTTGGCTTGTAGTACTCTGATATGTCTTCTCTAAAATGCCACAGGCCTGACCAAAATTTTATGTGTCAAGTGAAAGTTATGGTAACTTTCCCAAACCTTTCTGATTTTTGGACTTTTCTAAGAGCGAACTTGCATAGAATGACAAACCTCCAATTTCTATGATATGATTCCAAAATTTGTACAAGGAATACTATGGATTGTCTTCTTTTAAATGCAACTAGTTCCACTCAATTTGGATATTCACTAAAGACTATATGATTGTTTTACCTAGAGCACCTGTTTGAGAATAGTTATAGGACTCGTCAAATATTCCTACCTTCCACAAACTATATATTAGAAATTAAAAGGATCCAAAATATGAAATTTTTACTAGGAGAAATTCACTATGTTTTCTTAGTTTCATGAAAATTTCACAGTAAGAAACCACCCAGAAAGGAAATTATAGCAAAAATATCAATATGAATCATTTAAAATTGAATTTAGGATGAGTCAAAAATCCTATCTTCCACAGACTATATCCCCAAAAGTATAACGACCCAAAACCTGACATTTTTACCAAAATTACATTGATATGTCTTCTAAGTAACCTCCAAATTTCATTATCTTAGGCATCCCACAATATATATATAGAAAAATTTCCAAGATGACTCGCTTGAAGAAGAAATACCCTAGGATCAATGCTCTGATTCCACATGTTATGTTCTAACTGCTTAAAATATCAGAATAGAACAGAAGTAAACACCATGTATAGCAATGTGAGCGTAGAGAGAAACTCCAGTATACATAAGAGATATAATTTACACAATAACTCCTTAAAAAATAGGAGAACCTCCTCCAAATACCCAAATACATTCATACATCACAATTCACATGTCTCAATAATGAATAGATGATCTCTATATATACCTATTCACACACTACACATGAGGCCCATTTACTATTAGTTCAACCTAGTTACATATACATTTACACATTACATGTACATTTATCACCATATATGCTACCCCTTGGGGTCATATCATATACATATAACCCCATATATGCTCCCTTGGGTCATAACATTCACTATGTGCTATTTCTATTTTGCAATTTGATTGGGTGGAAGAAGAAAGGATAGAATGGAAGCAAGATAAAGAGGTATGTGACACCATCCAACAACTAAAAGAGGAACCCAGTGCATTATTTAAATTTGTATGAAAGAATGATTTGATATGGTATCATGATCGCCTATATTTATGTAATAATTCCCAACTCAAACGGAATGTCCTTCTGGAATTGCACACTTCTCTTATAGGAGGACATTTAGGGTTCTTGAAAACTTACCACATGATCAAGAATGTTTTTTTCTGGGAAGGTATTAAAACTGATGTTCAATTTTTTTTGTTTGAATGTGTGGTCTTCCAACAGAATAATGGAGAGACAATCAAGACTCCAAGTCTCCTACAACCATTAGCTATACCAAGTCAATGTTGGGAAGAAGTTTCAATAGATTTTATTACAGGTTTACCCAAATATGAAGGAAAGTATGTGATCATGGTAGTATTGCATCGACTCACTAAGTATACCCATCTCTCTCTCTCTCTCTCTCTCTCTCTCTCTCTCTCTCTCTCTCTCTCTCTTTTAAAGAAAGTACAATAGCTGCAACATTCATGGAAATAGTTCAAAATCTACATGGAGTCCCCAATATTATTTTTTTCCTCAGAAAAAAAAGCGTAATTTTCATTATGATAATCAAAATTACATTTTGTAGATACACCTCATGGTGTGTTCCTGTGATATAGTATATCTATATACTTCATATCATGTAGTATTGTCTTCTTCATCCCGTAGGATTTTACAAAATCATTACATTAAACCTATAATGCTTTCGAGCACGAAGTTCTGTCTTCATTTTCCATAGTATCCTTCATAGATTTTGTAGTCCAAAATCTTAAATAAAACATTAAAAGTTACATTCATTTGCAAAAAAGTTATATATTGTTCTTGTATGTGTTCGTTTAAGAACTATGTGATCTTCCAGTGGCCCACCTCCTTGCGTGTGCCCTTTTTCAAAGCCCTGTCTGCTTCTTCATTTATTTCCCTGTAGACATGTTGACAGTAAAAGGAATAAAAAACTTTCTGCAATGTTTTTATGTCTTCTACAATATTGGAAAGTATGATATTGTTGCATCTTTGAGTCCCATTTATCTAGTTTATTGTATTTTTTGAGTCTCCATAAACTATTAACTTTTTGCAATCTTTATCAAGTGCAAAGACCATGAGAAGTTTGAGGCTCATTAATTCAGCATAATTATTTGTTCCATTTCCTAGTCCAAAAGTTAGTGTGTAGTAGTGTGTGTCTGAGTAGTATAGTAAACCTCCTCCTCCACATGTGTATTGTTGGGATGCTCCGTCAAAAAAAACCCAAGGTGAGGATTTATCGATTATTACTTATTTTATCAATAAGTTCTTGGTTCTTTCTTTTGATGGAAAGGAGGAGAAAATTCCCAGACTGTTTAGTGAGGTTTTCCCAGGAGCTACAGTTACCTCATTGAAGATGGATTTATTTCGTGCTAGCCATACTCCCCAAGTGATCGGTAAAGGGATTAATCCATAGCTTTTGTAAGAAGGGTTTTCTCACCAATTCTTCCAGGCTTGTTCTAAGGTGTGGCCTTCCCATCGGAAAAGGAACTTCAAAGTAGTTGAAACTTCTGTCCAAACCATTTTTTGGTAAGTGCATTCAAGAAAAAGGTGTTATGTCATTTCTCCCTCAGATTTGCACAGTGGGCATCTACCTGGTCCAGCAAAATTTATTTTCTGGAGTATATCCCAGGTTGGGGCTTTGTTTGATAGCACACTCCACCAAAAAAGTTTTGACTTGGCAGGATTGTTGATCTTCCAGATCTTTTTCCACCACTAGAGTGGTTCAGCTTGAGATGTTTCTTGTATTAAGTGTAAATATCCTTCCTTTGGGGTGTATATGGATGAATCATTTCCGTCCCACACCAATTCATCTTCTTGTTCTCTTATCCTGATTTGCGAAATTTTTAGGGATGTTAGGTAAATCTCCAATTCTGCTGACTCCCCATTGTTTAATTCGAGACTGGTGGCAGATTTCCACCCTTGAGCCCAAAGAGTAGTGGAAGACTGGTCAGCAAGCGAGTTTAAGGTATTTAGTATTTTTTTTTTAAGGTAAATAGTAGAAGGTATGAAAGTAAGTGTTTTCCTTCGCTTCCCATCGAGGGATTTTCCCCTAACCTTACCCGAAGTCTGTTACCTACCTTCCAAGAAAGACCATCCCCTATTACAAGGAAAGACTTTATAATTTCTTTCCAAATCGTTGAGGCTCATTTGAGAGTTTTCTGAGTTCGTCTGATCCAATATTCCAATGAGTCTGGTTCAATGTACTTTTTAATGACAACCTTTGTCCAGAGGCTGTTTGTAGAGAGTAGGTGCCATCCCCCTTTTGCAGCTAATGCTTTGGAGAAGACATGTATATTTTTTAAGCCCCACCCTCCTAAAGCCTCTGGGACTGCAATCATCTTCCATCTTACCCAAGGGGTCACATTTGTATCTTTCTTTCCACTCCACAGAAACCTGAAAGACAGTTTTCTAGCTGACTCCAAAGTTCCTTTTGGGATCCAAGACAGAGACATCCAAAATACTGGGATGGCTTCCAATACTGATTTTACGAGAACCAATCTGCCAGCCCTGGAAAGCCATTTACGACTCCAAGAACTTAACCTTTTTTCTAATTTTTAGAGAAGCCAAGTCCAATCCTCCTTCCTGTAATCATTTGGTTTCAAAGAGAACCCCAGGTACTTGAGACCTTCATCAATTGTTTTCTCTTCAAAAGGGAATAAAAGTCGATAACGTTTTTTTTCCAATTCTGAGAGGCAGAAGGTGGTAAGGGTAGACTTTCCTTCATTTATAGTCATTCATATCACTTTGGAGAAAAGATTCAAAGTGTTATTGAGATTCTCTACCTCCCCTCTTATTCCTGTGGTGAGGAAAAGGATGTCGTCTACAAAGAGAAGGTGTGTAATATGAAGATTATTGGAGATATTGATACCTGGGAAGGACCCAGACCATTTTTCTGCTATGATAGCCCTGCTAAGTCCTTCAGCGACGAGAAGAAAAATAAGTGGGGAAGTGGATAGCCTTGTCTTAAGCCCCTTTTAGATCTAAAGAAGGTCATGGCTGAACCATTTATGAGCACTGAGAAGGTCACTGTTGTAATGCAACACATAATCCATCTGATGAAAGGAACTGTGAAGCCTAGATGCATTAAAAGTAGTCGTATATAGAGCCAACTTACCCTGTCATAGGATTTGGAAAGATCAATTTTTAGTACCGCACTTTTTAGCTTCCTGGTCTTTATGTTGTGTAGGGCTTCCTATGCCACTCCTATTGCTTCATGAATTTGTCTGCCTTCCAGGAACCCAAATTGTTCCAAAGAAATTTTGTCAGAAAGTACCCTCTTAAGTCTTCTTGCTATGACTTTGGAAATGATCTTGTAGATACAATTGCATAGAGAGATTGGCCTGAAATCATCCAGGGTGTCCGGATTATCCTTTTTTGGGATAAGGGCAATGAAGGTTGAATTTAAACTAAGTGGCATTTTTTTAGAAATCCTTGTCTCTTCAACTAGACTTAGTAAGTCTTGTCCAATAAGATCAAAGAAACCCATAAAGAACTCAATTGTCCATCCATCCGGTCCTGGGATTTTGTCCGTTTGAAAGTTGTTCATTACATTCTTAAGTTCTTCTAGGGTTACCTTTTCCATAAGCATTCTATTGTATTCCTCACTTGTAAATCCAAAAAAGTGTTCTACCACTCGAATCACTTCTTCAATAGTGGCCTTGTTTTCTGCTTTGTAGAGGTCTTGGAAGAAGTTTTTTCCATTTTTTGCCATTCCTTCAAAAGTATGCTCCTTTTTTCCTTCATGATCTTTTAGTTGCCAAATTGAGTTTGTGCATTTCGTTCCTTTTGCATATGCTTGGAATAACTTTGTGTTCTTATCTCCACTCTGCTTTTTAATCTCCAAGTTTCTTCGTTTTCCTTTAATAGTCTGTTTCTCCTTTCTTCCAATTTTAGCAGATTTAATTTGGCATTTGTTGAGTCAAATCCTCCACCCTCTTCTTCTGAGATAAGGTTTAATTGTGATTCCAACTCCCTTAGTTCCAAATCCTCCTTTAGAAGTTTCTGATGAGCCCAGTTCTTTGTTTTCTCTTTGATTATGAGAATATTTTTAACAAAGTGTAAACCTGGCACCTCAGTGCTCTATGGGTTATATACCTGCCAATTTTCCTTAACCAACTTTAAAAAAGTGTCGTCATTGAGCCAAGTTCTGTTAATTTTGAAAGGACTAGGCAGCTTATCCATCCCAATTCTTAATTCAAGGAAAATCAGATAATGATCAGAGATTCCCCCGTGTCCTATCCATTGTTTCAAATGAAAGTATTTTTCTAGTAGTGTATCTTTTATCAAAAAATGATCCAGCCTTTTTGCTATGCTGTCTTCTTCGAAACTGTTATTTATCCCAGTAGGTTTGAATTTGACTAGCTCAATAGCCAATAAATTGAGTTCTTCCAATTTTTGTGTGAAGTAGCTCGAGAGGGGGGTCGATCTCGCATGATTTCCCCAGACTTCTTTAAAACCCAAAGAGAATTTTAAGTCTCCTCCCAAGATTAAGAGTTTTTCTTTTAAGAAGGACTTGGAGAAGAAAGTGTCCCAGTAAGAGCCTCTATTATGACAGGGACCATAGATGTTTACAATATGGAGGGATTCTTCAAGTTCTTTTGAGGTCACTGTGATCCCAAGTCTAGAGTCAAAACCCCAAGAGTTAATTACTTTTATAGTACGAGAGTTCCATCCAATAGCTAGTCCTCCTGATCTCCTGATAGAGTCCAAAGTAATGAAACTCCCGTCGGGTAGTAGCGTTGAGAGTCTATTATAAAATTCCACCCCTTCCCCCAAGGTTTCTTGAAGGAGTAGGACATCCAAATGTTCTGTGAGGATCATCCTTTTAAGGGATGGTATTTTGAGGGGGGCAACCAATCCCCTATAATTGAAAGAGCAACACTTCATCAAGGCCCCTTTCCCAGGGTTCACCTTTCTCTAAGCACCCTTTCAATAGAGACGTGTTTTCCTGCTAAAATATCGATCCTGGATTTCTTATGAGCTTTTGAAATGAGGGATTTTTTGCCTCTCCCACTTTTCTCTGCTAGAGTCGGGTCCAGGGCTAAACCCCCTGAGTGTTCTTTGTTCAGGGATCTTAAGAAATAACATCTTGAGGAGGTATTAGATGAGGACATGGTGGAATCCTCTGAGGCTAGGGTAGAAAGTGAAGCGGGATATTCCAAGGGAAGGAGGGATGAAGAGGAGTTCGGGGAAAGGATGGGACATGGAGGGGGTAAGGAGGGAGGTAGAAAGGAGGGTAGAATAGTAATCAAGGGAGGGAACGAGGGGAGGGAAGGAGAGAGAAACCACTCAAGAATTTTAATGGACAAATTATTTATTAAAACATTAATAGAGGGGCTAGGGTTAGAGGAGGTACCCGCAACCGGGAAGGAAGTGGCTCCTTCCAAAACTGGTGTTTGTTGATCCAGCCACAAAGTAGATAGCTCCGAGCTAGGTTGGACAAAATCTACAGACATATCATTTGTTTGGTTTCCCTGCTCCTTTTGTGTGAAGATATCGTATTCCGAAGAGCCAACAATCTTTTGAGAATCTTTGTACCTTCCATACACTGTTCCTTTGGTCCTAAGGGGGAGCTTACAACTCTTAACAAGATGTCCATACTGATGAAACTTTCGGCACCTGAAAGGTATGTTCTCATAGTCCAATTTTTGAGCATAAGTGTATCCTTCCCAACTGAGATCCATCTCTTCACCAAGGCCTTCCCTGACATTCAAATTTCCCATAATTCTTGCTACCTTCCTTTGTTTTGTTTCTTCAAAAGTCATGTCCACATCCAATAAGTCTCCTAAGAAATTCCCAATTTTTTTGAAGTAATCAAAAGATGATAGATGTAAAGGTAGTGCTAGTACTCTTACCCAAACTGGAATTTTGTCAAGGCGTTCTGTGCTTGCATCAAATAGTGGATTCCAAGGTTTGAGAAGCAACAGAGAGTTGTTGATGCTCCATGCTTTGCTTGGCACCCATTTGGAATGCTCACTATTCTGGAAGGTGAAAGTGTACCAGTTTTTGTTTAATTCCACTAGCTCCAGTAAGTATCCAAGATCATCCTTCCAAGAAAAATGAATCCATTCTTGAATAGATTTCACTGCAAAAATCTTTCCATTCACCCGCCCAACAATCATTTTGTTTTCCATATGGGTGACCTGATCGATCTCCACGTCTTCTCCGAGAGATAGATTTCCAACCTTTCCTTTATTATTTAAACTTTTCCTTTTCAACCTGGACCCTGCTTCTCTGGCTATGGTATCTCCTTCCAAGGTAGTAGAGTGCTTATTTAAGGGCTCCATGGTGGATAAAGTCTGCTCACATCCACTATACTCATCTGGTTCAAGCCGAGTAGAAATGAAACCCTTATCTGAGGGGAGAGAGGGGGTTGTAAAAGGTCCTAACTCAGCAGAGACCGGGGGGTCTGTGACATTGCTGGAGAGAGTACGGATTAGGGTAAGCTCCAGTGGAGATTGAAAGAGTCCTCCTGTGATAGAGTTTACCCACTCTATATCAGAATTTTGGAGCGGACTGAGCGTGGGTAAAATAGTTGTTGATTGCCCTGGCATCCAAGGTTCTATAAAATATCCAAACAATATTCCATCGAGTAGAGTGGGCAAGGGAGGGGAAACCGGTTCAGCCTGAGGAGGAAGGGAAAGGAATTCATATGTGCCCGCCAATTGTTCGAGTGGTCCTCCACCTACCATAATTTATGTTTCCATGACATCCACCATAACTATCTCCAAAGTGCCAGTAGCCCGCGTGGTAACTGAGAAATCCTCCATGGTCGAGAAAGGGTTGGGAGAGGCCGCCAGGAAAGGGAAGTGGGAGAAGGTCATGCCAGGCGAAGTAAAGGGACAGATAAAATATTAACCGTAGGCTAGAGAAGGGGACTGGTAAAACCGCATCCACATGCGGAGAAAACGCCCCATAATCGCAGACCCCAATCTCGTTCTTTAGATAGTTGAGTCCCCAATATTATTATAAGTGACAAAGATCCAATTTTCACTAGAAATGTTTGGACTGAATTATTTATTGTTTGGATACTCAATTGGATCATAGCTCATATTACCATCCTCAATCCGATGGGAAAAATGATATTGTGAATAAATGTCTAGAAGGATATATTTCTTGATTTGCATATGATAAACAAACATAATGATTCAAGTGGTTACCATTGGAAGAATGGTGGTACAACACATCCTTTGATACTTCATCTAGAATGTCCCCATTTCTATGAATTTATGGATCATCCTCCATCCATCACATCTCGCTTGAAAGGAACTGCAAAGATTCAGGTAGTGGAGGACCACATAGGGCACCAATAAGAGGTTCTCAAACTATTGAAGTACAACTTGGTTATGACACAAAATAGGATGAAACAACAAGCAAATCAACATCGCAATGAAAGGGAATTTGAAGTGGGGGATTGGGTATATTTAAGGCTACAACCATATAAACAGATGTCCCTCAAGCAACATAAGAAGGACAATAAATTAGCACCCAAATATTATGGCCCCTATAAGGTTGTGTAAAGGATTGGAAGTATGTCTTACAAATTGGAGTTGCCTCCATCTTCACATGTACATCCGATCTTCCATGTTTCTTGCCTAAAGAAGGTAACCGGTGACAAGATCCCAATCCAAACTATTTTTCCATAGATTAATGAAGAAGGAAAATCCATACTAAAACCAGAAACAATTCTTGAAACAAGGATTGAGTGGCTATGAAATCAAGCAATTACTTAGTACCTCGTCAAATGGAAGAACCTACTAGTGGAAGAGGTGCCATGGGAATAAAATTTCTTCATGAAAAAACACTCGCAGTTACTCAAGTGTTGAGGACAACACTTGTTTGAAGGGGATGGGCATGTTAAGCCCTCGACAAAATGCCCAATTTTATGTATAAAACCCTTTATTAAGCCCTAGATATTGAATTATTACATTTATATTGTTATATTAGTAGGTCAGATAGAACCGTTAATTGTACCCTTCCAATATAATTGTACCCTTTGTCTCCTATATATATAGCAAGGAGACCTTGTCTTAGGATCATCTTATCTAATTTCATATTGCATTCTAAATTGGATATATTGTATAAGGATGTTTTCCCCTTAAAGTGGACTATATTAATTGACTTATTATCATTCTTAAGGCACTGGATCATAACATCCATGAGATTCCAAATTTTAATATAGGATGATCATTATTCTCGAATTTGAATCTGTCATGCTTTATCCAACTTATCCAAATAGCTCAACACTTATTTGATTTTGGATATTTCACCCTTTTCCAATATTCTAATACAATGCTCCTCATGGCCATGCCTCTTATGAATTTCCTTGATAAAACTTATTTGGTCCCTAGATTTGGTCTACATTTCTTTGTGGATAAGATTATCACTATATGTAATGTATAACTTCATAGTTTCTTATTGCAATTCCACTACTTCAGCTATGAAATCTTCTCTAATATGTTCATTGATTTTTTCCTCTTCAAGGATTTCTTCAATAAAATTTGCTATTGTCCATTGGGCTGACTTATAATAATGTACTTGACTTCTAATATATGCAATCTCTTTCCTCATATCCTCAATATCATTCTTGCTAACCTTGGCCTTATTGATAGTTGCATGGAAAATAGCTATTCCGGATGATAAAAACTCGTTGAGCTTGGATATCTTGACATCCAACAATGATTCTTCAGTATTTCACATAATAACACTATCCACATCAACCATTTTCCTTTTCTAGTTTCTCTTCACGATGGCTTGCTTATGTTGATTATAAGAAACATATTGTAATTCAGCCACCTCTTCTACAAGATTGGGAATAGGTTGATAACCCCATGCTAATACATTTTCAAGACTCCTTGAGGTGTAAAATTGCTCCATTGTTGGTTCCTTACCCTTATAACTTGTTTTAGAAGAAAACTTTTCATCTTCATTTAAATAAATTACCTCACTAGGTGGTGCTATGATATGTTGAGCTTGCTATTGACCTATCATTTTCTCTATTGTTGGAATCTCACTAGTACCTAGTCATTCCAAAGCTTCTTCATGTTCCGACATTTATTCATCTCCCCATTCTCTTTTATTCTTCTTCTCTTTCCCTTTTCCCAAATTGCAACTACTCCTCTTCTTTTCTTTATTGTTCTTTTGTAATCTTTCTTTGCTCTTCCACAGTCTTTTTATTTATTACCTCTTGGAGTAACCTATGTTATTCTTCCACCTTTTCCTCTTCTTCCTATTGAATTTTCTCTTATTCCATGTTTCTTTTTTCTTCATCCTTTAGTCATTGCTTTTCCCTATCTTCATGTAAGTCCTTATTTCTATGTTAATATTTAAAATCTCTCCTCTACTTTTCCAATTCTATCTACATAGCTTCTTCCTCTTTCCTTTTCCTAGAGTCCTCTTCAATTTTCCTCTACATTTATTGATCTTTTTGTTGTCTAATATACTCATCTTGTATGTATTTTATTTCATCCTAATATTTTAGTCTTATCTCCTCCAATATTCTAGACTCCTCTACCTCCTTGTTAATTGTTT
>SNQJ01S0027944.1:112945-143258 GCA_010110895.2 Picea sitchensis | reverse complement strand
TATCAACTACTCATCAACTATGACTCATCAAGATGTACCAACATCATCAACTATACACCTCATGTATGCGCCAACTCATCAACTACTTGTCTCAACCATGTACCAAACATGTACCTCAACCAAAAGCCTTCATCAAATTTATCATCCAAATCTGATTTGTAAATATGTAATAGACCTGGTGTATATGATCAAATACCTGCAAACCTTCCTTAACTTTAACAACAAAAGGCTAGCATTTTTATCAAACTTTACTTTAGTCTCACATGACTAGTTTTGGATTAGTCAACAACCCTAACTTGAAATAATCATAACTATGTACCTGTAATGAATAAAGATTTGAAAATAGTAAAAAATGTTCTTCAATGTGTTTTATGCAATTCTTCCAAGTGTCACTACTTGGAACCTCTCAGAAAAGGAGTTATAGCAAAAATGGCATACCTTGTTGAATTCCATCTTATTCTAGAGAGCTAACTTGTAGAGCGTGCCTCGCACAGAATATTTGATATATGGATCTGAAAATTTTACAAAGAATATTAAAGACTGTACTCTAACCAACATATTTGGTCTTACTGAATTTTGATCTTTTATGAAGAAGTTATGACGTTTTTACCTGAAACATCTATTTTAGACTAGTTTCAAGACTAGCCACAAACCCTATTTTCCACGGAGTGTAACTCCAAAAAGAAAACGACCCACAAGATGAAATTCGTACCAAAACTACTTGGATATGTTTCCTCAACGGCCTCCCAATTGCACGGTGTGAATCATTCTAAAAAACAATTTATTGCGAAAATGGTGAGATGACCTGTAAATAACATACCTTAGAAAGCATCAACAAAATAATTTATCATCCTTTGAATTTCGGTCATATTTACTTCACCTTCCCTCTGAAATTTGGCTTAGAGATCCTTTCGTTACCTCAGTCACCTATAGATATTCAATATGCTCAAGTGTGATTGAAATGAGAGAGCCTTGCCTCTTATTTATACTTTCATGTAGCTTCCTTAGAAGCATCCTCTAGACCACTTTGTCCACATAGTCACCTATGTCCAACTTTTCCCAATTTTCCACTTGTCCATATATCCAATAGCCACTTGAATACTTAACACATTTTCCTTATTTTAGGTTTAACCTTCTTATAACCACTTTCCATAATTAGAAAGTTCTCCATTTACTTTATTATTTAAATAATCCTCCTTGACTTTGTCACTTCACTTTATTATTTAAATAATCCTCTTTGACTTTGTCACTTCATTTTATTATTTAAATAATCCTCTTTGACTTTGTCAATTCACTTTATTATTTAAATAATCCTCTTTGAATTTGTCACTTCACTTTATTATTTAAATAATTTCTTCTTTGCAAGCAATTTGACTTCTTTGACCTTTCGGGGCTTCAAGCCAACATATGAGGGTCCTCCAACTTCATAACGCCATAACTCTCAAACCGTGAGGAGTTATGTGGCGTTCCACATACCACCATAAATGGCATGACATGTACTATCCATATAGAATAGTATTACCTGCAAATATATCAAAACCCATACCATTATACATCAAATAAACTTGGGTTCATTACCCAAACCTTTGTTCTACCAGAATTCACTACCAGACTTTCTTCAAGGGTTGACATCAATCTACAATATCACTCTCCAATGGTTGAAATCAATGATAACAAGCAATCCATACCAATTGTCCATCAACCTAAGCCAACTGTCTAACACTTTTCATTGGAACCCTTTCCTTTTTGCTTGTAAAACTCGTTAGTACTAAGTATTGTTTCCAAGTCACTAGCATTGTGTACAGGAACACCTTGGTTGTTATCTTCATTCAAAATAGTATGAATGAAGGAGTTGATGAATCCTACTGACGTCATATGTTCCACAAAGATTTTGTTAGGTTCAAACCCCTTTATCTTTTCAACATACTTCAGATTTACATTGTTGAAGTGATTCACAAACTCATCAATTTTATTTATGTTTATGAATATGAAATCTCGAATTTTCCATGGAAAGGGGATGGATTGAGTTTTCCTTTTTTCATGGAAAAAATGCATCCAGAAATTGTATTTCCTTGCCACTTCTATAATAAACAATTTATCAAATATATGGTATGGAAGAAAAGAGGGATTATATTTGGAACACAAAATCCTGATGACACTGTGATTTTCCATCTATTTTTTCGTTCCCTTTTTCTCCAAGAATTTGTTAGCTTGGTCAGATATCCTAGGGGCATTTTTACCAAACAACAGTCCTTTGAATACTAAAATGAAATCATTGTAAACTTCATAAAAATAAAAAGAAGTCTTGTGTCTCCACAATGGTTGATACCATAAGGTAACTGGATCTATTTCATTGTTCACCCTATTACATATAGTCAATTTTGGAAATTGACATCAATACACTATCACAAATACCAAATAGGAAGCCATAAATAATTTATTGTCCCTTTTGTAATGTGATAATTGGGATGAGATTTCAATGGAAATCAAATTTCCCCAGTCAAATATAGCTTGTTCTTTAACTGTAAGATATAAAATATAAAGAATCATGCGAGAAATGGTAGCAATGATTTCCTAACCTATCAACCTGGTAAACAACCAAGGGATTTCCCAAAAAGGGTTTTTTAAAGAGTCAACCTGAATCATGGTTATGTCTTCTGGAAAATATGTGAGATTCTCCAAATACTCAAGAAAGATATCCATGCCATTGTCATGTTTCTTTAGAAAATCTCTRCAGCCTTCTCCTTTGAAGGTAAGTGTTGGCTTTGGGAGCTTCAACATCTTATGAAAAAATTGTGGTGAAAGGGAAATGGGGGAATGATMTTGGAGTTGTATAATTTGCTAGCTCAACACATACTTCTCAATGCACCATGAAACAAGTTCTTTGAAGTCGAATACCTCAGGAACACACCCTGCGCAAGAAATTCYGAATGTCCATATTACGTATTTTTGTGCAAGAGGAGATSAGTAATATGAATATACTCTAGACCACTGAAAGTTCTATTTTTCACAACAAAAAATATTCAAAGTATCACCATAGAATTGTTGTCTAGTTTTTTTTGCCATAGGTTGATGAGAGTGTACTTTCAGTTGGATAATAACTTGAAATGAATCCTTTCAGAGAGATAACAATAATATAACCTTTGGAAAAATTTCTTTAATGCAATTTAATGAAAAATCTCCTCGATCCCTTTGTTATTAATGACAATCTTTATGGAGCCTACATGATCAGTTATTAGCATTAAAACACACTTAATGCACATTGGGAAAATAACGAAGATAGTGGGGACAGACAAGAGAAATTTTGAATATGGATCATTTTGTGAACCCGTCAACTTGGGAACTCGTGAGCCCGTGGTTATGAACGATAAAAAATAAGTTAATTGTTGCAAAGCAGTCGGTCAGAATTGGATATAGGAGAAATTAGATACTTAGGGGCTCAGTACTCGTGAAAAGTCCTATGGTCATAATGTAGATCACGAGCCTTTGGGTGTACAATGGATATCACGGAACTTGGAAGATGAAGGCTCAAACCCATGAACCCGAGAAGTTGAAAAAATGGTTAAGTATGTTATAACAAGGTGGTCGGTCAAACTGATGACATAGGAACATGGTTGGGGATGAAGACCCATGAATCCACCAACCCACGAACCTACCGATATTTTGAAATGTGACTAAGTATGGTAACTAGAAAGGGAAAAGAGATGGAAAAAAATGAAAAGGGGAATAAGGGTAGGTATATGATGCAGAAGAATCACTGACAAGAACACATGAAGGGACAAATCAGCACCATAACGCGCCTTTTGAATTATTTTGGAATCTTAAACGCTGACATTTCCTGTCAATCTTTTTGGAACTGATTGAAACTCTGAAGAAGATCAAATGCTTTGGAACTGAATGATCACAAGTGATCTGGGAATTTCACTCCTAGAGTTTAATGTAATGGAACTTAAGTAGCGATTAGTTTTTTTTCTAGAGTAGACGAGTGGTTAGAGGGAACCCTAAGAACCCTCTAGGATAAATAGAGGTTTTGTATACTTGAATGAGGTTGCTGCAAATTAGTAGGAGATTGTTGTGATTTAGTTGTTGCTAAATTTTTAGTTCTTGTTTTATCATAGCTGTAGCCATTTACATTTGAATGAATATAACAAAGGAAAATTGATCCAAATGCATGGTGTCACTATTCTTTACAATTCCCTATTATTTTGTTTCATGAATGAATGAGTTATATTGTTGAGTATATGAAACTGTGAAGTGTTTGGGGTAAGTTTATATTGTTTCTCTTTATTGAGCTCATGCAAGGTGTTCATACAGTCCACAAGGATTGCGTTGACAGAGTCCATTTTGACTCAGAATCTCAAAAGAGATAGTGTGAAACTTCCACTTTCAAGGAGTGAAAAGGGACTACTGCAAGGCAAGGCATGCATATCCCCCCATAAGAAGCTAAGTCTTGCATACGAATCTGCTGCAAGTAGTGCACAGATCTGAAATTTGACTAAGTGTCAAAGTAACTCTCTAAGGAGTCAAAGGGTTCAAGAGAGAAATATCAAGAGAGATAGCCAAAGAAATATTCAATGGAAACAAATTTTTGAAGGTTTCACGAGTCATCGACTAAGATCCATTCAAGAGGGAGTGGGATCATTCTGGATCGTCGGATCTGGGAAAAGTACATGATCTTTAAGTCTTTGTGTGCACAGGGGAGCAAGGATTAGCCGAAGTACCAAAGAGGCTAGGGATATTTCATCATATAGAGGGATAGGTGGTGCAAGATCTACAACTTCAGAAATTTGTAGACAAGGAGAGAGAGAAATCACCGAAGAACTGAAATATATCTTGTTCGTTGGTCACTAGGGGGTTACATGTCAACATATCTAATACTTCGGGGGAAATTCACTTCGAGGATTTCAGTGAGGGGTTGAAACTTCCAAATCCCGAAGAGCCGAAGTCAACCACAATCATCGATCTGTGAAGAACACGCATTGATAGGTCGTCGTCTTCGGGTGAAAGCACTCTGAGAGAAAGCGAAGAATGAGATTTGAAACTCCCGAATCCTGAAAATTTGAAGTGAACCATAGCTGTCGATCTATGAGGAACATGCATCGACAGATTGTTGTCTTCGAGTGAAAGCACTCTGAGAAAAAATGAATATTGAGAGTTGAAAATTCCAAAGCCTGAAGAGCCGAAGTGAACCACAGTCATAGATCTATGAGGAACACACGTCGACAGATCATTGTCTTCAGGTGAAAGCACTATGGGAGAAAGTGAATACTGAGAATTGAAACTCCCGAAGCCTGAAGAGAGAAGGGAACCACAACCGTTGATCTGTGAGGTACACGCATCAATTGTTCGTCGACTTCGGGTGGAAGTACTGCAAAGGAACCAAGAGTTGAGACTTAAAACTCCCGAAGCTTGAAGGTAGAAATAAATCATAGATGTCGGTTTGGAAAGAGGGCACGTGTCAATAGGTCATGGAGATCTGGGAGTACGTGTGAAAGGAGGAAAAGGGTCACTGACTGATAGTTGACCAAGGAAGATAGAGGATAGATCTCATCCATTGATCCATAGGTAACACTCGATATCACAAGATCTATGGTCACACTTAATTGAGGGGACAGAAAGTGATCGGGTTTTAAAATTCTTAGAGCAGGTCGCAATTGAAGCCACGGTATTGCTAAAGGGATACGTGGCAAATGATAGTGAATTGCAGGGAGAAAAGCGGTGTGGCCCCAAACCACTCTAGACCACCCTGCAATCACAAGATTATGTGAGGACATAGCCCTAGGTCACATAAGGGAAAGGGATAATGGAAGAGGAGCTAAAGCCTAAAACTCAATAGTTCATTAGTGTGAAGGAAGAGGTTGCGGGTGTCATAGAACCTGCACCAAATTACTGAAAGGGATTGTGTTTAGTCACAAGTGAGACCATTAATGTTTCAAAGAGCCGATTCGTCTTGGAAAATTGAATATCCTTGACCGGGAGGTCGCGTAGCCCTGAGGGAGAGAAGGGGTGTCTGCATCATGTGGTATCAAAGCCTAAATTGTTTTTTGGGTGACAAAAGAGAGCTTGAAGTTATACTCTGTATGTGATAAATAGTCAACAAAATTCCACTGAAGACACGTGTGGAGCCACCTATAGCCAATCGCATTCTAAAAAGAGAAATGAGAGAGCTTCGTGCAATATTAGAGGTGAAGAAGGCAACATAGAGGACAACACCTGATGTTGGGGACATTAGTGAGGCAGAAAGTGAAGAAATAGAAGTTGAAGAAGTTGCAGGGGAAAATGTTTCCGAAGAACGCTTACTGAGAGCAGTCATTAAATTGGGAGCTAGAGCCAATGTAGATATCCCAATGTATGAAGGAAATTTGGATGTTGAAGAGATGTTGGATTGGATAATATCCATGGAAAAATATTTCGACTATGAATATGTTGATGAGTAGAAGAAGGTGATACATGTTGTCACCATGTTGAAAGGACATGCAACATTCTGGTGGGATGAACTGCAGGCTGAGTGGAGAAGAAAATCCAAACATAAGATAAATAATTGGGACAGAATGGTAGCAGAGATGAAGGCTAAATTCATGCCCAAAGATTATCAGACAAATCTGTTCAGGAAATTGAAAAACCTGAGATATAATGGCATGACAGTGAAAGAGTACACAGAGGAGTTCTACAAGCTTAATATTAGGTCTAGACAAAGAGAGAAATATGAATAAAAGGTTTCTAGATATATAAATGGCTTGAGATATGAAATCCAGTATGAGGTCAGCATGATGTTAGTGAGGACAGTAGAGGATTCTTATCATATTGCTCTGAAGGAAGAGGAGAAGTTGTCCAGGAAACATAGTCAACGAAACAAAGGTAGAAGATCGAACAAAGGCAAGGGAGTTTCCCATGAAAAGGAACAAAAAACGAAATACGAGACAGAGAAACAACACAGTAACTTGGAAAGATGAGGAAGTTCTCGAGGAATACAAAGTGGTGGAAAAATTTCTTCTAGAGGAAGAGGAAGAAGAAGAAGAGGAGAAGTAAGGTGTTATGTCTGTGGAAAGATAGGACACATGTCTTGAGAATGTCCTGAGAAAAATAAAGAAGGAGGAGGTGAAGCTCACATTTAAGAAGCTCAGAAGGTGAATGTTGAAGAAAAGGGAGAAAAAGATGGAAGATCCCTATTGTTGAGGAAGGTTCTCTTAAAACCAGAGCCAGAAGTTGAAAAACTAGTGCAGAGGAATAATTTGTTTAGGACAACTTGGAAGACTAAAGACAGAGTATGCAAGGTGATAATTGACAGTGGGAGCACTAATAACTTAGTATCCATAGAGATGGTGGAGAAATTGGAGCTGGAGACAAGTGCACATCCGAAGCCATATAAAGTCTCATGGTTGTAGAAAGGACACCAGGTAATGGTCACTAAACAATGCCTCATTGAATTTAAAATAGAAGGATATAGAGATGAAATTATGTGTGATGTGATTCCCATGGATGTATGTCATGTTTTGTTGGGAATACCATGGAAGTTTGACAGAAATGTCATTCATGATGGGAGAAAAAAATACATACACCTTGGAGAAGAATGGTAGGAAAAACATGTTACTTCCAATAGAGGAGAAGAAAATAAAAGAGGAAGCCAACACACGCATACTTCTCATGAGTGGGAAGGAACTCATGATTGAAGTCAAGAAGGGATAGGAGATGCAGTTTGTTGTGGTGAGGAAACCCTGAGTTGTCCTTACAAGTACTTCAATGGATGATTTACCTGAATAAGCTCATGAGTTGTTGGATAATTTTTCTGACATAGTAGTGGATGAGTTGCCTAACTCATTACCACCCATGAAAAGTATCAACCATCATATTGATTTGATACCAGGAGCAAGTTTTCCAAACAAAGAAGCATACATATTGACACCTCAAGAGAATGAGGAGGTAAAGAACCAAGTCCAAGAATTGTTAGACAAGGGTTTGATCAGAGAAAGCTTGAGTCCATGTGAAGTACCAAATGTGTTGATTCCAAAGAAGGATGGAGGATGGAGAATGTGTATAGACTCAAGATCCATAAACAAGATCACCATCAGGTATAGATTTCATTTTCCAAGAATGGATGACTTAATGGATTGTTTAAGTGGAGAAAAATTATTTTCTAAGATAGATTTGAAAATTGGATATCACCAGATAAGGATGAGAGAAGGTGGTGAGTGGAAAACATCCCATAAGACAAATGGAGGGTTGTATGAGTGGCTTGTTATGCCATTTGGATTAACAAATTTGTTATCCCTTGACCAAGATTTGGGAGATTCTTGGTCATGTTGACCTATTTTGGACTTTGACAGCCTGTCGAAGGAGGAGCGCAAGATGAAGCGGAGATCATGGGATCTCGGCCCCTTTTTGGCTCATTTTTGGGATGTGGGAATATGTAACGGGAATGGGATGTCGACCCATGGGTTTACCCATGTTTAGGCCTATTTTGTAATATATAAATAGATGCTTAGGCTAGATAGAAGTAGTGGTGCATCTATGTGATATTAATATGAAAGTAGGCTAAGTGCCAAGAGTTGGATCTGTGTGATCAAGAACTGTAAGACTTTGTGTATATTGTGTGGAACTTACAGAGTTAAGTGCAAGTCATTGTAGCAAAATTGTGGAAGTCTTAGTGATAGAACGCAAGGAAGAAGGATCTAGTGAGCTGCGTAGATCTTCTGTCCTATGTGGAGTAAGGGTTTTGAGGCTCTGTGCTTGTAACTGATTGACTGAAGAAAATAAAGAAGAAGAGTTGGTGGGCGTAGCCCTAGGGTGGGGGTGAACCACATAAATACTATGTTGTTATGATTTGTTCTTTTCTTAATGTGTTTATGACTCTCTAGCTAAGTTCTTTAATATAGATAGATAGATTTGCTTATGCTTTGTGCTATGAATGTTAGATCTGACTTATATGCATGTGCTTAGTGCTTGCTTCTGCTAGATCTGATCCATATGTTTGTGCTAAGTGCTTAATTACATTAGATTAGTGTGAATGATGTGATGCTCTATTCTATCTGCGCAATAGTTATTGGTTGAATATTGATGAACTATTGATGCTAAGTGCGTTGTTAAGTATTATAATCACAGATCTGTGTCCCATCTAAGGTTGCAGACACTTGAGTCCTTCAACCACCCCTGCCTCCACCTCGGGTGAGACTTCATCTTCTTCACAGTTGTTGTTGAAAGGTCTGGTAGTTAGGGTTTTGTTGATGTGTTGGTCTAGCATTGAACCTTGTGTCTGCCCCTGTGCTAACAAAATTCCCCAAGTACTTTTATGATGTTGATGAATGAAATAGTTTATTGGTAAGTTTGTGATTGTGTATATGGATTATATACTGGTCTTTAGCAAGACTAAAGAGAGCATTTGAGACATCTGACATTAGTGATGAGAAGACTACAGCAAGAGAAGCTGCTGATAAATCTGAAGAAGTCCTCTTTTATGAAGACATAACTCATTTACTTGGGTTTTGTGATCTCTTCAAATGAATTGAAGATGGATCCAGATAAGGTGAAAACAATCAAATAATGGCCATCACCAAGGAGTATGTTTGAAGTGAAAAGATTCCATGGATTAGCAAGTTTCTATAGGAAGCTCATAAAAAAATTTAGTGTAATTTGTGCACCTATGATGGATATAGTGAAGAAGAGGCACAAGTATTTTAAATGGATAGAGGAGGCTAAGAGGAGCTTCAATATATTGAAGGAGAAGATAATAGAATGACTAATTCTAGTCTTGCCAAATTTTAGGAAGACATTTCAAGTGAGATGTGATGCAAGTGGAGTTGCAATTGGAGCAGTTTTGAGCCAAGATAATAGGCCTGTTGCATATTTTAGTGAGAAGCTGAATGAGACTAAGAGAAAGTACTTCACATATGAAAAAGAGTTTTATGCCATAATTCAAGCTCTGAAGAAATGGAGGCACTACCTTAATCCAAAGGAACTTGTCTTGTAGAACGATAACCAAGATTTACAATTCATAACCAGATACGAGAAGTTAAACCAGAGACATGCTAAGTAGATATAATTTATGAAAAATTTCACTTTTGTCATTAGACATATTTCTGGAAATGATAACAAATTTTTTGATGCATTAAGCAGGAGATTTTTTATTCTACAGGAGTTTCAGGTGAAGACTTTAGGGTTTGAACACCTTAAGGAAATGTACAATGATGATCCATATTTCAGGGAAGCATACGAAGAATGTGCAAATCATGTGCTGAGAGACAAGAGCCAGTGGACAGAGTATACGATTCAAGAGGGATTGTTGTTCAAGGGAAATCAATTGTGCATACCAAAATACTCAATGAGGGATAACCTTTTGAAGGAAAATAATAATGGGGGATTGACTGGACATTTCGGCTATGATAAAACATTTGCACATTTGAGAAGTTCATACTAATTGCTAGGTATGAAGACATAAGTGATAAAGTTTGTAAACAAATGTAGAATCTGCTAACATGCAAAAGGAAAAAGACAGAACATTGGATTGTATCATCCATTGCCAATACCATAGAGGTCTTGGGATGAAATAAGCATGGATTTTGTATTGGGAATGCCAAGAACACAAAGAGGATGTGATTCCATATTTGTGGTGGTGGATAGAGTCTAAAAAATGGCACACTTTATCCCATGCTAGAAGACTAGTGATGCAACACATGCTGCAAATTTATTTTTCAAGGAAGTTGTTCGACTTCATGGATTACCCAAAATTATTGTCTCAGACAGAGATACCAAATTCGTTGGTAATTTCTGGAGAACACTGTGGAAGAAGTTGGGAAAAGATTTTTCCTTCAGCTCAACTTATCACCCTCATACATATGGATAGACTGAGGTGGTGAAAAAAAATTTGGGAAACTTATTGAGGAGCCTGGTCACTAAGCATCATAGTCAGTGGGATCAAATTCTTCCACAAGCAGAATTTGCATACAATGACTCACCAAACAGGAGCACTGGAAAGAGCCCATTCCAAATACTATATGGAATGCAGGCAAGAGGAGTATCTGAGTTGAGAGACTTAGAACATAGTGAGATCAAAAGTGTTGGAGAAGAATATTTTGCTGCAGAAATGAAGAAGCTCCACAGCCAGATCATAGAGCAGTTGCATAACTCTAGCCAAGAGTACAAGCACAGAGTTGATCAACATCACAGAGAGCTTCAATTTGAAGTAGGATATCAAGTTCTGGCACATCTCAAGAAAGAAAAGTTCCCAAGGGGAACATATAACAAGTTGAAGATGAAGAAGATAGGTCCATGTAAGATCTTAAGGAAGTTTGATGCAAATGACTATGAGATTGAGCTACTAGATGATGTGGGCATATCACCCATATTCAACATATCAGACCTGTATCCTTACAGGGAAGAGGAAGTAGGGGAAACAAAATATCATAAAGGGATTCAATGGGAAAAGAAAATGCCTATAGCAGAAAAGCCACATATGGAGAAGATCGTTGATCAGAGGATTGGCAAGAAGACCAGGAGGAAGACCTATTTTGAATATTTGGTCAAATGGAAGGGACACCTGATAGAAGATGTCAGTTGGGAAAATGAATCTGATATCCAGAAGCATAGAAAGTCAGTGCAAGAGCTCATGGATAGGATTCCATTATTTTTTTTCCAGGGGAGTATGATGCAGGAGCATCACCAGCAAGCACACGTGGAGGGACAATTCAACACCATAATGTGCCTTTTGAATTATTTTTGAATCTTAAACATTGGCGTTTCCAATCAATCTTTTTGGAACTGATTGAAACTTTGAAGAAGATCAAACGCTTGGGAACTGAATGACCACGAGTGATCTGGGAGTTTCACTCCTAGACTTTAATGTAACAGAAATTAAGTAGCAGTTACTTTTTTTCTGGAGTAGATGAGTAGTCGGAGGGAACCCTAGGAACCCTCTAGGATAAATAGAGGTTTTGTATGCCTGAATGAGGCTGCTGCAAATTAGTAGGAGATTGTTGTGATTTTGTTGTTGCTGAATTTTTAGTTCTTGTTTTATCATAGCTGTACCCATTTACATTTGAATGAATATAACAAAGGAGAATTGATCCAAATGCATGGTGTCAACACTATTTACAATTCCATGTTATTTCGTTTCATGAATGAATGAGTTATATTGTTGAGTATATGAAACTGTGAAGTGTTTGGGGTAAGTTTCAATTGTTTCTCTTCATTGAGCTCATGCAAGGTGTGCATACACTTCGAAAGGAGTGCGTTGATAGAGTTTGTTTCAACTTAGAAGATCAGAAGAGATAACATGAAACTTCCATTTGCAAGGAGTGCAAAGGGACTGTTGCAAGGTGTGCATAGTCGCCCACAAGAAGATAATTCTTGCGTAAGAATTTGCTGCAAGGAGTGCACAGATCCGAAATTCGACTAAGTGTCAAAGTAACTCTCTAAGGAGTCAAAGGGTTCGAGAGATTGCAGGATAAATCTTCAAGGGAAATGAAGTTCTAAAGGTTTCACAAGTCATAGACTAAGATCCATTCAAGAGGGAGTAAGATCATTCTAGATTGTCAAATCTAGGAAAAGTACATGAGATTTAAGTCTCTGTGTGCATAGGGGAGCAGGGATTTACCAAAGTCCCGAAGAGGCTAGGGACCGTCCATCATCTAGAGGGACAGGTGGTGCAATATCTACAACTTCAGAATTTTGTATACAAGGAGAGAGAGAAATCATCAAAGAGATGAAATAGATCCTGGTCATTGGTCGCCAGGGGGTTACATGTCAACAGATATGAGAATTTGGGGGAAAGCTAATTTGAGGATTTCAGTGAGGGGTTGAAACTCCCGAAGCCCAAAGAGCCAAAGTGAACCACAACCGTCAATATCTGAGGAAGACACATCGACATATCACCTTCTTTGGGTGAAAGCACTCTGGGAGAAAGCGAAGAATGAGATTTGAAACTATCGAAGCCCGAAGAGTTGAAATGAACTACATTCGTCGATCTGTGAGGAACATGCATCAATAGATCATCGTCTTCAAGTGAAATCACTCCTAGAGAAAGAGAAGACTGAGAGTTGAAACTCTTGAAGCCCGAAGAGATGAAGTGGACCACAATCGTCGATTTGTGAGGAACATGCATCAACAAATCATCATATTTGGGTGAAAGCACTCCTGGATAAAGCAAAGTTTGAGAATTTAAACTCCCGAAGCCCGAAGAATGAAGGGAACCACAACCGTCGATCTGTGAGGGACACGTGTCGACTGATCATTGACTTTGGGTGGAAGTACTGTAGAGGAAGCAAGAGTTGAGAGTTGAAACTCTCGAAACCCGAAGGGTGAAATAAATTGTAGCCGTCGGTTTGGAAAGATGGCACACGTCGATAGGTCGTGGAGATCTGGGAGTATGTGTGAAAGGAGGGAAAGGGTTGTTGACTAATAGCTTACCAAGGAAGAGAGAGGACATATTTCATTTGTAGATCCAGAGATAACGCTCAATATCACAAGATCGACGGTCACGCTTAATTGCAGGGATAGAAAGTGATCGCGTTTTAAAATTCTTAGAGCGGGCCACAATTGAAACCAGGATATTTACAAAGGGATATGTGGTAGCTGATAGTGAATTGCAGGGAGAAAATTGGTGTGGCCCCAAACCATTCTAGACCACCCCGCAATAGCATGATTATGTGAGGACATAACCCGAGGCAAAATATGGGAAGGGGCTAACGAAAGAGGAGCTAGCGCCTGCAATGCGATAGTTCAGTAGCATGAAGGAAGAGGTTGTGGATTTCATAGAACCTGCACCAAAATATTGAAAGGGATTGTGTTTAGTCACAAGTGAGACCATTAAGGTTTCAGAGAGACGATTCGACTCGGAGAATCGAAGATCCTTTACAGGGAGGTCGTGCAGCCCCAAGGGAGACAAAGGGGATCTGCATCAGTATAGAAGAGGGAAAATAAATGGAAAAAGGAAATCGGGAAAGTATAAAAGGAAAGGAAATTTCGGAAGCAGGAATTGATCTCATCAACTGGCTCCAACTGTGGGATGATAACTAGAATCTTTATGACCAGGAGCTTCCATCCATTAGGATATGGAGTCAAAGGTAAGAATATACAAACTGAATAAATGAAAAAAAAATGTATAGGGAAATGAGAAAGTTTTAGGTGAAGAATCCTTTCAAATGTTTCCCATTAACATGCATCATTAGTCTTTTACCCTTCATGTATTTGAGAATATACGAATTAAAACCCATGATCTTTTTGATGGTTTATGGTCCAATCCAGAGTGCTTCAAATTTTGTTTGCATAGATGGTTTCTCCTTAGATTTGTTCCAGAGTAACACCAGTTCTCCCTTTTAAAAATTATTTACAGTTGCATTCTGGTGAAAATATCTTTTGATATTTGGTTGTCTCTGAGAAGTTATATTTAGGGATTTACTTTGTTCTTCCTCCCATTTAAACAATTGGTTGATCCTCCTTTGCATTGGTGAACTTTCTTCTCCATATTCTGTATTAACCACAAAATTCAAAGCATTGAGTTCAAGGATAATTGGCATTTTTACTTCTTTCGCATAAACCAATGTATATGGAGACATCATAGTGTTTTATTTCAGAGTTGTTCTACTTTCCCACAACGCATCATTCAACTTTAAATTCCAATTCCTTTGGTTCTTGTCAATAGTTTTTTTCAATATCTGAATGACTGTCTTATTAGTGGATTATGCAAGACCATTCCCTTGTGTATAATAGTTTGACGACCGCCCCATAATAATTCCATATTCTCCACAAAATTCTGTAAATTTTGAACCAATGAAAATCGAACCATTATCAATGATGAATTTGTTTGGGACACCTAATATTGACAAAATATTATCTTTGTGAAACTTAATTACTTCTTCAGAATCATCCCTTTTTAATGCCACTGCTTCTAGCCGCTTCGTAAAATAATCTATGGTGGTGACAATATACATATTTCTCTTTCTTGATTTTGGATTTATTGGTCCAATAACATCAAGTCCCCATTGGGAGAATGGTTGTTCTATAGATATAGGTTGTAATGGAATTGCAAATCTCTTCATTTTCCCTAAAAATTGCTAGAAGGATACACACTTCCTTATTCTGGCAAATTAGTCTTTAAAAATTGATGGCCAATAAAACCCATCTCTTATTATATTATGGGCGGTGGCGGTAGGTGAAAAATGTTCACCACATATTCCTTCATGGAATTCCCTCATTAATTATTGATCTTTGTTTTCATCAACACATGTCAGTAATATACCATCATAGTTCCTTCTGAACAATATATCAGCAATCAACACATATTGATTTGACTTCATCTTCAATGTTCTTCTCTCTTTAGGGTTCATGGTGACTAGAAACTGCCCGGACCTCAAGAAGAATACAATATCTCTATACCATTCTGAATCAACTAATGGTTCTCTTACTAAAATTGAAATAATTCCATCCAAAGAATTACTATTTTCAATGAGCCTACATAAAACTTGTCCTTTGACAACCTTTAAAGGTTTAATTTCAATATCATATTCTTGAATCTTCGCCAGCCAATTAGCCTATTTTCCTTCTCTCAATTGTTGATTCAAAAGCATCTTCACTAGTGAGGATGGAACATAAGCAATGAAATGATAATTTAGTATGTAAGTATGAAAGTACGTCACCACTTTCACAAGAGACAGGGATTGATTTTCCAATTTTTAATACCTCAATTCATAATCATGAAGGGGTTTTCTCATGAAGCTGATTGTGAGTTATTCACCCTTGGTATTCCTCTGAGTAAGAAAAAATGTAACAATTGTTTCTGTAGCGAATGAATAGATGATGATTTCCCTTTGAAAGTATGTGCTAATAAGGACTGGAGTTGTAGTGATTGCCCTTTTTATATTATTGAAAGCTTCTTTTGTATCCACTGTCCATTCAAACCTTTGGTCCCTTTTCAACAATAAATTGATCATCTTCACAATACTTTCATAGTTAGGAACACATCTTTGCACAAAGTTGATCTTACCAAAAAATGATTGAACTCCTTTCTTATATGATGGGGGGTTGATTTCATTTATATATTTAACTCTTTTTGGATCTATATAAATCTCTTCCTTGCACACAATATGATGCAATAGTTTTCCTTGAGTTACAACGAATAAACATTTATTGGGATTTACGGAAACACCATATAATATGCATCTGTCAAAAAATTTCCTCAAGTGATGAATGTGATCACCCATTGTTTTTTAATGTACTTTCAATTCATCTTGATAATCCACCATGAATTTTCCTATCAACCCCTTAAAATCATGATCCATGGCCCTCTGAAATGTGGCTCTTGCATTCTTCAAACCAAAGGGCATCCTGGCATATGCATATGTCTCCCAAGGTGTTATGAATGTTGTCTTTGCTATGTCTTCCTCAACAACCAAGACTTGATTATACCCAAAAAAACCATCTAACATGGACATGCAAGATGATCCCATGACTTGGTGGAGAAGAAACTACATGTTAGTTAAAGGATAATTATTAATTATCATGTATACTTATGAATATCCTCGGTCTTATTTCTTACTATCACAGGGTTTGAAAGCCAATCAGAATGCCTAATGGGATATATTATTCCAACCTTCTTTAATTTTTCCAATTCAACCTTTACCAGAGGTTTTAATTTGGGGTTCATCATCCTTATTTTTTGCTTGACCGGATTTTCTTCTTCTCTCAAAGGAATAATATGTTGAAATATTGTTTTATGATAATCTTTCAAATCATCATAAGTCCATGCGAACAAATCAAGATATTCTTTAAATAATGCAACATATTGATCAACTTCCTCAATGGTGCAATCAACTCCCAAGTTGACATATTTTGGGGAACTGTCAGTTCCAATATTGATCTTTCTTGTTTCTTGAACCTTTCGGAGTGAGATTTCTTCCAGGAGATTCTTAGCATGATCATCTTTTGTAAAAAGAGACTCAGATTGAATAAAATCCTTCGAGACAACATATATGTGCTTGTCTTCATCATTATCATCATTCAAAAAAAAAAAATCCAACTGTTCATCATTCTCAAATACTTGTAAATACTCCAGGTTATCAGGTACAGAAAGTTGGAATACTCTTTCTACGTGAAAATATGTTTTTCTTTGAATATCATCTAGGTTTGACAATGAGGCCTCCAAAGCCAATGAATCTTCCTTTTGATTCTTGTCCCTTAGAATGAAAGAAATGTTGAAAGAGATGAAAGATTCCATCAATTCGTTAACTCTTTTGAAACATAATTTGAGTCTTTAATTTTTTATTTTATGCCCCTAGGTGACTTGATTAATTACCAACTTGGAGTCTCTAGTCACAATTAGATGTTCTATATTCAATTATTTTGTAAGAATCATTCCCTGAATCAAAGCCTCATATTCTTCCTCATTATTGGTACATGGAAATTCAAGTCTGGTAGCATGTGGATGCATAATATTCCCTGGACTTACAAGGACAATTCCAAATCCACTCCCAGAGCTTGAACAAGCTCCATCAAATGACATCCTCCAATAACCTTCAAATGGATTCTCTTGATTCTCCATGTCTTGAATTTTCCCCATGCTTTCAATGTGTTACATGTATAGGATAGAATATTTTTTTATCCCAACATATATATAAACTTCCATTAATTCATTACCCTTCTTTTTGAAAGAGAATGGTCTCCTAGGTTCACGGGGAACCTTAATCATCGCTCCTTCTTTTCCTGGCAGCATCATGCAACTTCCATCGTTCATTATGTATCCCCCAATAATGGAATACCAATCTCTTCCCAAAACAACTCCATATTCTGGAGGAAAGTCTACCACAATAATATTGAAAACTGTAATAATATGGGGAGGTGTCGTGATCCGAGCATAAAAGTACTTGATTTCTCCATAAGTTGGAACTTGTCTAGAACCAATTGCATATATACTTTCACCAATATCGTAATATTTGGTATAGTTCATGCCCAATGCCTCCATGACCTCTAGTGGAATAATATTATTGGTCGTGCCAATTTCAAATAAACAATTATGAAGTGAAACATCATGATTTTCAATTGAAATATAAAAGGGAGGGATTTTACCTCTCAACTTGACAGTTGATTTGTTCTAAATTTGTTTTAGACTTGTAACAACAACTTCTACTTTTTTAGACGAATCATCCAATAATCTCAAAATGTTTTCACTTTGTTGGGGAATCTTCACCACTTCTATAAAAGGAAGAGTTATCCTTAGCTTATTTAAGTCCTCTACAACATTGTATGTCATCTGAGTAGAGTTTGACATCAGGTGTTGCTTATTACTTCCAACGCTATCCATCTTTTTCTCATTTGACCTTTTCTCATTCATTTTTCTTTATCTTTTTCATCTTCTTTTTCAGAATCATTTTTATTCTTGGATTTATTTACAAATCATCTTGTCTGGGCGACGTTTTCTTATGAGTTGGGTTCATTTTCACCTTCTTCAAATATATACATGGACGTCTCACATCCATCCATCTGTACAATTTTGAAACTTTCATCAGATAAATAATAGTTCTCTTGCTCAACCATTTTTTCATCATATACATCATCCAGAACAACTATGTTGGGGGTTTCTTTCCTTGGAACCCTTGGCCTTTGTGGATTATCCATATTTTCAAACCTCACTCTATTTTCTTGGGGAGGGTTCCTTCTTTTCTCTTGGACCGAAATTATCAGATTTTCTACATAATTATCCCCCCTTCTTAGTTTGGTTATCTCATTCTGCATTTTCCTGATAGTTCTATTCATTTGTGTAATTTTAATTCTTTTCTCAGTTTCTTATGCCGCATCAGGGTCTACCTTCACGTATGGTATGGTTCCCTTGAAAAATCCTCCTCCAATTGTTTGATTTTGGGTCAGTCGTGGCTTCAGTTATTCATTCTTTCTTGAGCTAGAGGCTCCTTAATTATCAATACTCAAGTCTCCTTGTTTCCTTTGTACTTTTCCCAGGACAATTTCGAGGTCGGAACCCGTCTCAATCATAATTACTTCCATTTTAGTGGATTTAATCATTTCTTCCTCAAAGGTATCCATATGGGATGTTCTGATAGAAAATTTTACATTTGGGGGCATCACATTCTTATAACAACCGAGTATGATTGGGTCAATAGGTATTTTATGTTCTGGTATCTTACTCAAGGTTTTATTGAACTTGAGATTAAAATCTTGTATTATCCCATTCTTCCCCATCAAAACATTTTGGGTGAAATTAGTGAGAAGGTTATGATGACTATGTGGAGGCTGAACATAGTCGAACATGGCTTGAGGTCATTAAATGAGCCAATTGAACTACTAGGTAATGTCATATATCATTCACAATATCTTCCTGATAAGGTTTGAATAAATAACCTTTCCATCACATCATCATACTCAACATGAAAATCACAAACATTAAGAAATGAGTTAAGGTGTCTCTTGGCATTGATTGATGCATCTAGAAAATTCCTTCAAGGTACCCTTGAGGAGAAGAGGGAGGTCATGTTGCTCACCTAGAATATTTAAGGGAACATCTTATTCTTCTTGATTTTCTTGATTTCTTGCCTCTCACCTAGAATATTTAAAGGGGAACATCTTATTCTTCTTCGATTTTCTTGATTTCTTGTAGCACCTCTTGCACCTCCTTGTCTCTCTTCATGAGGTTCTCTTTGTGGTTCTTCTCGTGGTTGTTCATTTATTTCTGCCATATCCAGAGATGTTCCAAGAATATTATTTCCACTTCTTAGAATACATATTTTCTTTACTTTGATTCTGGTAATGGGTCCCTTGTATTCATCCAGCTTCAATCCTGACCTTGTCCTTGTGCTACTCTAGCTAGCCTTTGGTTTCTTCGGTCTTGTCACTCATCACTCCTCTGTCTCCAGAGGACTTCTCTTTCTTATTCTTGGGATAATATCTGTCAGGACCTTTTTAATTATTCTTGGGTCTCGACTATCTTTATCACTAGATTAGATAACTAATGTTATATTCTTCATTGATTATTCAATCCAATTTCTAGGTGGGGCTGATCAACCTCTAGAAAAGTCATGTATTTTTCAAAAATTCTAAACCAAATTTCAAATTTCAGTTCATTCCCTAGTATGGTCACCAAAAATGTTGATGCTTGAATTCATTAGGACCGAAACAGTAACCTCACGAGGATACAAATCCCCCTACGTTTTTATAGAGGTGGTACTTCTCTTTATTTTAAGATTTTCTTGGGACTCTAGATTTTCATAATATAGGACTATGCAAAAGTCCATCGTGGTAATCAAAGAAATATAAATATTGTAAGAAAAATTAACAAGAAAGAAAATGTTTTCTTTTCTTTTTAAAGAGAGTACCTGAAAAATGACCAGGAACCACACACTTCATACATTTGAAAAAGATAGACACAATTTCCTCACATCCACCATAGTTAAACTAAAAAATTATGATCACATAAAATAAAAAGAAGATGGTCTGCATGCATGAGAGAAATTTAATAGAGTGGACACATAGGAAGCTCAAATAAATATAATGATAGATAAATCTCAAATAATTTATCCTCAAAACACAGAGTTACAACGCACAGTAAACAATTATCCTAAAATAGCTCTCTTGGAATTTTTGAAAAATATATAGTCTGTTACAAATCCTTGAAATTTAAATGTGTTTGTCCTTAGGACTGGTATTGGGGCTCCCACGAACAATAAATAAAATATAAACAAGAAGTAATATTGTAGACAGAGGATGGTGGGCAATAATAGAACAACAAGACCTGGAAAGAAGACAGGGAGAAGTTGTCATACTTCGGTTAAGCCTTTCTAGTCAAAGAAGCAGAGTAATTGGATGAAAGAACTGATAAAGAAAGAAATATGTGATAATCATAAACTTACTATGATGGTCTCTTGTATCTTCATTTTATTGTTGTTTTCCTTTTATTGTCTTCATCTATGGTCACAGGAACCGTCTCAACTATTTCTTTCCCTTCGTTGGTTAATTTTCCAATTGCTTTTTTGAACCATTCTTCAATATAGTTTTTCATTGGTGCGACGTTTATCTCATGTTGTATTTTAATGTTGAATAACTCACCTTACAAGTCTCTTAAGTCAAGAGAAATACCATGTAATGCTTCCTCAATATCTTGATTTTTCACAGAATAATCCACTATCCAATTGTCTATGTCATCTTCATTATATTCGAGTATGCCATAAAATTTTCCAACTAATAACCCTTTAAATATCTCAACTTGTTCGTCAAATTATTTCTTTGTTAGGAACATTGAGTTGACAATTAATTTAGGGTATTGTGCTTCATTAGTACCTCCTTCTAGGTCTATCTCTATGAGCCTCTTGAACAATTCTTCCTTTTTCAATATGGCTTCACTACATGCTTGAACAATGCTATTCAATTTTTTAATATTTTCCTTCTAGTAAGCATTTAGTTGTTTTATTCGACTTGGAGGAGGAATATCTTCCTATATTCTTCTCAGTTCTGTCACATTAGATACTTTTAGTCCAAAGGGTAATACAGAATCAATGTAGAAACATTCTTTGTTATTTACATCAACTTGAAGATATTCATGGAAGGCATGTGCCCTCGATACAAAAGATACAATATTTTTCGAAACCTCCCATGCTTATGTTATTAATGCCATTCTCTTCTTAATATTTCTTTCTAAATAAATCCTGAATGATGTGAGTAGGCTTGAAGATCATTTCAACTTAACAGTGGGTGTGGTAGGTTTAACCATTGACAAAGGACTGGCAAGAATTGGAAGAGGCATTAAGGAATCTTTAAACTCTCTGATCATTTATTTTAACTTAGTCTTTTATGCTTCCAGGCCACCAATAGAATCATCAAGAGACTCCTCGGTTTCTCTTTGAATTTTAGAGATTTGCGACAACTGCATATCTTTTAGGTCAACCTTTGAGTGAGATTTCCACTTCTTAGTTTTATGATCACCTTTTTTCTATAATCAATTTTTTAGATTCCTTGTCAAAAACAACATTTTGGAAAGTAAATGACTCTTATTCACTGAGGGTCTCATTCTCAATGATCTCTAATGATGAATTTTGTTGGGCCATATTTCCCAGTTGATCAATTGTGGGAAACATTTTCTCAATATCTGCCTTGAGCTCCATGTCTTCAAGAGAGAAGCTACTGATGTCATTTTCTATGAGATTGTCTTCTTCCTCTTGCACCACATTCTTCCTCTTTTTTCTCGGAGGGATCTTGTGTGAGCTCTCGATTTTTCCAAGGGGGGATTCTTCTCTCCTCTGCCACTTAAACTATTGTTGGTAATCTTCCTAGTTGGGTGATTCATTGGAGCATTGCTCTAGGATATGGTATTTTTAGCAGTAACAACTGGAGACTGAACACTCTTTTCATTGGGACCCTTTCCTTTTTACTTGTAAAACTCATTAGTACTAAGTATTGTTTCCAATTCACCAACATTGTGTATAGGAGAACCTTGGTTTTTATCTTATTATTCATTCAAAATAGTATGAATGAACAATTTTTTGAATCCTACTGACAACATATATTCCACAAATATTTTGTTAGGGTGAAACCCCTTTATCTTTTCAACATACTTCAGATTTGCATTGTTGAAGTGATTCGTAAACTCATCAATTTTATTTATTTTTATTAATATGAAATCTTCAATTTTCCACGACAAGGGGATGGATTACTTTTTCCTTATTTCATGGAAAAAATGGAGCCAAAATTTGTATAGCCTTGCCACTTCTGTAATAAACAATTTATTAGATACACGGTATGGAAGAAAAGGGTGATTTTCTTTGGAACAGAAAATCCTGATGACACTATGATTTTCCATCTATTCTATTGTTCCATTTTTCTCCAAGAAATTTTTAGCTTGGTCATATATCCTGGGGGTATTTTTACCAAACAAAAATTCTTTGAATACTGAAACAAAATCATTGTAATCTTCATAAAAATATAGAGAGGTATTGTGTCTCCACAATGCCTGATACCAGAAGGTAATTGGATCTATTTCATAGTTCACCCTCTTACATATAGTCAATTTTGGAAATTGACAGCAATACACTATCGCAAATACCAAATAGGAATCCATAAAGAATTTCTTGTCCCTTTTGTAATGCGATAATTGGGATGAGATTTCAATGGAAATCAATTTTCCCTAGTAAAATGTAGCCTGTTCTTTAACTGTAAAATATAAAATATAAAGAATCATGTGAGAAATGGTAGCAATGATTTCCTGACCTATCAACCTGGTAAACAACCAAGCGATTTCCCAAAAAGGGTTTTTTAAAGAGTCAACCTGAATCATGGTTATGTCTTCTGGAAAATACGTGAGATTCTCCAAATACTCAAGAAAGAGATCCAGGCCATTGTCATGTTTCTTCAGAAAATTTTTGTAGTCTTCTCCTTTGAAGGTAAGTGTTGGATCTGGGAACTTCAACATCTTATTAAAAAAATGTGGCGAAAGGGAAATGGGGGAATGATATTGGAGTTGTGTAATTCATTGGATCGACACGTACTTCTCAACACACCATGCAATAAGTTATTTGTAGTCAAATACCCCAGGAACATACCCTGCATGAGCAATTCTGAATGTCGATATTATGTCTTTTTGTGCAGGAGGAGATGAGTAATAAGAATATTCTCTAGACCACTGAAAGTTCTGGTCTTCATGACCAAAAATATTCAAAGTATCACCACAGAACTTTTGTCTAGTTTTTTCTTCCATAGGTTGACGAGAGTGTTCTTTTAGGTGGATAATAAATTGAAACGAATCCTTTCAGAGAGATAACAATAATATAACCTTTGGAAAATTATGCTTTAATGCAATTTAATGAAAAATATCCTTGAGCCCTTCCCTATTAATGGCGATCTTTGAAGAGCCTACATGACCAGTTATTAGCATTAAACCACTCTTAATGCATACTGGGAAAAGCATGAAGATGGCGGGGATGGACAAGAGAAATTTTGAATATGGAACATTTTTTGAACCCGCCAACTCAAGAACCTGCGAGTCCGCGATTATGAAGGATAAAAAATAAGCTAAGTGCTGTAAAGTGGTCAGTCAGACTTGGATACAGAAGAAATGAAATACTTAGGGACTCGGTACCCATGAAAAATATGATTGTCATAATGTAGATCACGGGCCTTCGAGTGTATAGTGGAGAACACAAAACTTGGAAGATGAAGGGTCGAACACATGAACCTGTGAAGTTGAAAAAATGGTTAAGTATTTTATAACAAGGAAGGCGGTCGGTCGAACTCATGACATAGGAACAATGGATGGGGATGAAGACCCGCGAATACGCCAACCCACCAACCCACCAATTTTTTGAAATGCGACTAAGTATGGTAACTAGAAAGGGAAAAGAGAAGGAAAAAAAGAAAAGGGGAATAAGGGTAGGTATAGAAGAGGGAAAATAAATGGAAAAAGGAAATTAGGAAAATAGAAAAGGAAAGGAAATTTTGGAAGCAAGAATTGACCTCAACACTACTGTAGCACTTTATCCATAAAAATTATAAGCAAAATCTTTGGTGACTTCCACATTATATCCATGAAATTTTGAAAGAAAATCTAGCCACCCTGCCTCTTGTAAAATGGTTATTGTATCAACGTGCAATTTTGTTATTTCAAGTTGGGATGGCTCTATTATAATTGTCACTTTAAAACCTTGTGAACATTGTAATTCTTGTCAATAACATGTTCCTTGGAGAATGAAATAAACTAATGATTGCATAGAAGAACGCTACAACAATTCAATTTCTCTTGGTTGGGAATTTTTTTGATTTCATATCTCTAAAAAAAATAGTTTTTATATTAACATTGTGATCCTTAACATAAAATCGTTACAATAGAAAAATCATTTTTACAATGGGGAAACAGTTTTGATTTTTCAAAATTACCCCAAACATTTTTTATCTACCCTAAGAGTGAATTGTATTCAAAATTCCGTGTTAATAAATTCATAGCAGACTATGTAATCTCAAGCTTGATTTTGAATTTCCATTTCAAATTTCACTAAGGGTAACACACATTTTTTTCTATCTAAATTTCTTTCATTTGACATACCTAGAACGTTGTATTCCTTGCTCTTTGTATATTTTTCGATGCCTATGTTCTTTCCTTCACCTTCTATGAAGTCACTCAACAATCAATCTTATTTTTTTGTGGATGGAAGTGAACAATAGTGGGTAACCAACATGAATTTAATTTCCAAGAGGTGGTAGAGAAATGTATATGTTTTGGGTAAGAATTAGTGAGTTAGTAAAATCAAAACTAATTTCGATATGTAAATAGAGTGATTTTGAGAACATTCACATATTTTTATGAAGTCTTGTTGTAATGCATGTGTCTTGGCATTATTTTCCACGTCCTCTATTAGAATAATTTTTCCATGAGAATGGGTAATGGAGTGAAGAGTGATAGGATATGATTAATATGTAATGATAGGTTGAGAAGGATAGTGAAATGATAATATAAAAAATGTGTAAAATCTTATAAGGTTGGTAGGTATAACCTCAAAATGTTAAATTTAAGGAGGTTTTTATTATGAAGGAAAAGTTATTATCATTTTGTTTTTAATATAAAATTTCAATAAAAATTCAAAGCATTGCAAAACTTTACCAAACCTTTGATTCCTTCTTGTTGTAGACTATGTATTGTTTCTTGTGGACTGATGATTGTGTTCTTTGTGTTGGAAGGTTATTATATTCTTTTCCTATGGAAATTTGAATGGTTTAGCCTCCTTTAAAATGTCTTTATGATTTCCTTGAGAATGAGAATAACCTTGTTTCTTCGAGATTCGATAATGGGTTGGTTTATTTCTTTATAAGAGATAAAACTAGGATTGTGTAGGAGTATTGAAGAAGAAATCATAATCTGAAAAAAAAGAGCTCTGTAAATCAGAGGATGAGCATATGAAATAAATTTGTTGAAGGTGCTTATCCAAATCTGTTGGTTGTTGGAAACTGCCTATGTTTACCAGTTTCCCAAGTTCTTATATAACTGAAAATACTCAAATTTATTCACTCATAACCACTTAAGTACAATTATTTCCCATGTGAATAAGGGTATTGAAGTCAAATAGGGAATAATTCACTAGATTACCAAACATTAAGGAAGATTGTTAACTAGTGTAAGATGACTTGTCATTAGTGTTAATGGGAATCAAGGTACAAAATTACATCCTAATCCGTGTGAATCAATGTGCTAGATTAAAACACCTATATAATCCATTAGACATGGGACATTAATTTATTCCCACTATTTGATAGCGAGAGAACCTGCCATTAAGGCTTGAAAGCCTCAAGGTATTGTAAATTGTCTCAATTTCTATACGCGAAAAATCTATTGATGTTGATGGGATAAAAATTGATGAAAGGAAGGCCTTAAGGTATCCTCCATAAGTCAACATGAGCACCAAACCAAATAATTTGTAGAACCAAAAAATTTGAAAAGTCACCATACARCATGATTTATTTGGAATCTGGCCAACCAATTTCCTAGTTTTCTGACTAGAATCCTGCTAGGTTTTCACAACTAAGCTTATTTTTCTCTTTACTATTTTATTCATTTATTCATTTTCCTATGCTACCCTATCCTACTTACAAAATAATATCTCTTTCAAGTGTAGGAATATTCGCAATGCATTCATTTGTGTAATAGGATCTCAAGTACACTCATATCCAAATTAAAAAAATGTACCTGTATAGATGCCAGGATATGAGAAACTAGTTGCTATAATTGATATGGTGTGGAGAATTGTTGAATAATGGACTGTTGGGGCCCAATGGCTGACTTGAACCAAGATTCAATGTAATCACAATTTCCTTGGCTTCCTTGCTCAATATATTCTATTACCATGCCATGTAGGTCTTCTGAGATGTGCTCCTCATACATAAAATTTGGTGATAGGCATGCAATAAACTCTTCAATATTAGGTTCCAAACTTTTCTCTTCATTAGTTGGTGTACATGATTATTTATCTTCTTCTACAGATTTGCAAGGATAATTGGAAGGCCTTTAGACCTTATTTTTTGATTTGTTCATGGATTTTATTCTCTTCTTGAAAAGTAGTTTTGTCTCTAGTTACAGCTCTAATATTGGAACAAGGATTTAAGAGATTTCTTGTAATGATGAGCCCTTCTTTTCTCAACAAAGTCTTCAACATATTTTATTTGTTGGTTGGCAATTCTTGTCCAACACATGGATTACTGTCTGGGGGCTCCTTATAGCACCCAAAACTAATTGAAATATTAACTTTAAATAAAATGGATTAAAACCAATTTTCATAATTAAAGCACACCACACTTGTATGAAAAGAAACACACTTTCATGAAAGGTACAATCAAGGATTTTGAGAAATTCACAATAGTGAACACATAGGTTCTTACCTCTCATCTTATCATTTCTCCTCCCCCAAGATGTGTAATTTAAAGGAAACCTACCTATATAGGATTTAATTCCATTAGCACCTCCCTAGAAATGACGCCAAAATGTTGGACAACTTATTTGCATAAGTTTTGAACATTAATTATCAATATGAGAGTCTGTAAACTTTGAGGTGAAAGCATAGGAAATGAAGGATCAAAACTTATTCCAACAAACTAAGAATTAACTTTACTTAAACTATTACAAAGTGAAATGAAATTCTAAACTAGAAAAATAATAGAATGGAACTATTCTTATCCAATCTAGGCTTCCACAACTTACGAAGGTAGAAACTCTAGTTGTGATATATCGCACCTCGAATGTCTCACACAACGATACTCTCTTCACTTGTGGAAATATATGATTGAAAAAGAATATTCATCACATAGTCATTAATTTAAATCAATAGAAATATTTTAAGCTAAATTATTCCAATCTAAGTTTCACAGTTTCAATGGTAGAAAAACTGGTTGCAAAGTGTATTTACCTCAGCAAGTGAGGGTTCTTTGTAACAAGAATCTAATTGTTGTGAACTTAAAAGAATATGTGTGCATTCAAGAAAGAAATACAAAGGATTTAAAAATGCTAAATTCCTTCAAATTAACTATCACAATCTCCTTGGTTGGAAAATGGATTGGCGAGTGAATTTGTCTCTACAAGTGACAAGTTAAAGTTTTCATAGTTTCAATGGTGGAAATTTTGATTGTAAAGTTTAAGGTTCTTCACAATAATACTTTGATAACCATGAAGTTTTAAATAAACCAACAATAGATGGCTCCCTGTAATAATATTGTGTTCAACTGTGAAGCAATATTTGTAAGGAATGTTGAGACACACATGTGCATTGATGAGTTTTATAAAAATCATATTCTAAATTCCAATCTTAACCAATCAAATGAAGGATAGAAATGATTTCTGTTTTTTATAACAACAAAACAAAAATTATAAAAGAACTTACAAAAATTGATATAAATCTAATATTAAGTTTCTTAAACAAAATAAAAAGAAATGTTGCAAATTAAAGAAATTGCAATAAAACTCACATACTATTGTACAATACTATCACACAAACCAAACATGGGGGCCCTCCAAGATGGTGCATGCATAGAGAATTTAAACAGAAACTAAAATTAGATCTCTTAAATTATTGAAGGCGTACCTACAATCTCAAGTTCAAATTTTTCTTCTTCAAAATATCAATGTGTTGTTACAGCCAAGTTTTGGGTTTAAATGCATCATGAAACATAACAAAATTAACATATTTATCTCTCTTAGACTTATGAAACATCTAGGAGCTTCCTATTTCATATAGTTCAAGCTTAGAATGAGAAATTTCCACCATGATTTGATGGACAATTCAAATACTTTTGCGAAAAACCAACCGCACATAAAATCTGGGTTTTACATATTTAGAAAAACCTATAAATCTCCCAAATCATACCTTTTCTAGAAAATCTACCTTAGAAATACCCAAATTGGCCCATTCTTCACAAAACCCATGTTTTACTTTTTCAATATTTGTCCAAATCACCTCGAAAATTGCATCAAAAGTTATCAGTCTATTGTAACAGTGTGAGTTTTTTCTTCTAAGTGGTAGAGTTGACTGTGCATTTATTGGGCATTGCAAGTCAATTTTCTTGATTCAAAAGGGAACTCATCCATGCCATTAAGATTTTGATCATTATCCACGTGTTTATTTTACCTGGATCATGTTGGAAACATACTAACGATGGAGCAATTACAGGGAGTTAATGTTTATAGTAAAAACTAGTAAAATTGATTTATAATGCATAAAATTTTATGAAATTTTAAAAAATAAAAATAAATGCTAAAATACCTTGGGAAGTTTTTTATTGATAAAAATAGGTGCAAAATGTAATAAAAGTGGTGGATGATAAGTTTATTTATGTTGGTATATTGTTTATTAACATGAAAAAATATCATCAAAATTGAGGCCCAACACATACCTTTTCAATTGGCGGTTGTCCTCGTATGTCCTAGTTGAGGTAGCTATAGAAATCCAACGCCAACTCTTGTGATATTATTCTTTCACACAAGGAGACAAACAACCACCAATACACTACCCTTATAGTGTTAGGAAATTACAAATCTAATTTAGATCTAATCTTATCCATCCAAGGTAAGAACAAATATATCTTCTACAATTGAATGCAACAATATGAACAGGGGAAAACCATATATCTATATATAAATGAATGGATAAGTACATCAATGTTGTTTTACCTTGAAGGAATGATGCATTCCTCCTTATTCTCCTTTCTCTCCCACCTCCTCAACCCTCACTCACGCAAGGAAAACATGATCTGAAGGATGAACTCTATGGAGAATATCCTCTGGAAATCCAGCAGCATGTACCTATGAATTTTTCTTCCTCCTCTTGCCCATGGAAACACCCTCCTTATATAGATTGGTGGAAGAGGATAGAAGAGGATTCTATATCTATAGAAATTAGTGAACTTGGTTGGATTGAGAGTTCTCAAGCTCCTTCCATGAGATCAACAACTCACCAAGTGCTAATCTCCTTGGAAATTACCAATTCTAGAAGGCTACAAAGGACATTGTAGGTCACTAGTTCTGCAACGAGTGACCAGTTATAGGATGCAAAGGAATTCATTAGAAACTAGTCGCACCCTATCGGTGGATTCAATAGAAACCATCCTCAAAAATCACTAAAACTAAGGAAGAAGAGTGTGTCTCAACATAGCATCATCAATGTTTCCTTCAAGAGACCCTAGGGTGGAAAATAAATCTATAACAAATGCCCCCTAATGTGTGAGGATAGAAGAGGATCACATGGACAAAACACATTACAATAACGATCACCAATGTGAGGTAGTGTGAGGAGGGAGAAACGAGTTCAAGAATCCAAGGAGTGCCTACAATCAAACATCATGTATATAGTTCATCCTC
>SNQJ01S0027944.1:93406-108622 GCA_010110895.2 Picea sitchensis | reverse complement strand
CCTATGACACTCTGTGAGTTGTCTCTTCATGCATACTAGCATGGTAGTACTCAATTCAAATAGCATCGCCTCTAAACATTGAACTACACAGTGAATCTGTGCATGGGAGGCCTGATGGAGTGTCACGGGTCCAGTAATATTCCCGATCATGAATAAAATGACTCACAGGGATAGGTTGGTAATCTTGTGAATCGACACCTCAGAATATACTTTATTGGTACTAGCCTCACAATGCATCGTGATGTAATCTTCTATTTTGTATAGCCTTGGAGGAAAATTCCTCAAGTTCACAGGTTCCCCTCTGCTAGAGAGGTCGTTCAAGAAGTAGATGTCCTTCATGGTTGGGGTCAACGATTGACCCTATAAACATGAACGCATCTACTTCGAGATGCTAATACTCTACCAAGTCATTAAGAAACCTCAGGTGTGCCCTCATGAATGGACACTAGAAAAATTTCCATAAGACACATTGTTTTAATGTAGCGAAAACCACATTATCCTCCTCGACCAAGATGTCCAACTTCTCATTTTCCCTCTCTCTCCAGTGCACATACATCCTATCCCACACAGAAATTGGAGAGGTTTCAGTACTTGTGTTTTATTTTTTCAATACAAAAGGAGGTGTATGTGGGATGTATTTTGAACAGTCGCGTATGTATTCGGGTTGTTTATTACTCTGCCTAAGTATATATGCGGGTTTCCCTTGGACAACCTGGGTACATGCAGACATGACCCTTCTACAAGGGCACATGTCTCCAAAACAAATAATTAAATGAAAATAAATGAATTAGAAAGGGATAGGGGGGGATTTGTACTTACTTGGTCCAGGTGGGATTGTTTTTCATCCATCGTAGCTCCCGAAATTTGTGTTTTTGATAAAAGGGGTTTTTTAATTTTTTGTTAATTTCCAAATTACAATGGTAGAAATGAGCTACATCTATTTATAGACATTTTTGGCCCTTTTTTCCCTAAGTTGGTCCCCTTTTCACTTTTCCTAGCTTGGTGGATACTTGAGTTCTCTTTTGAGTTATCTTTCGGTCATTCCGATGGACTTGTCTTTTTGGTTTGGGGATTTTTTTAGATGGGTTACATTTATATCGTCCCATGGTTTAAGTAATTTTTTCAACTTTTGCATATAGGTTAGGTTGTCACTTCTAGATTTATGCATGATGTTGAATTTTCTGCTTTTCCATAGGATCGATCCCACCAAGGTGCAACATAGAACCTTCCAAGCTTCTTTAGAAGTGTCGTAATTAGGTGGTAGAGCCTACCTCTACATGGATTCCCTAGGTAGATCCTTTGTTTCATTTTGGTGTCCATGCAATGATCTTTTACTATAGGCTTGGGAGTCCTTGTTAGTCTCGCTATGATTACATATTGAAGTCGCATTCCTCTTTCTAATCATTATTCTTGGCCTTACCCACGAGATTCCCTAATGATCACACTTTGTTTTCTTTCAAGATCACTTTAAATTTAGAAAGCAACATCTAACGAGATTGTATTTATTCTTTTCGATCTTGTTTGGATTACTTGAGAAAAGTAGTCTCCTAGAGTCTTCTTTAATCCCTTTTCAGACTCTCTAAAATTGAAAATATTGTCGAGCGATCTTGTTTCCCTTCACGCTTGCCAAACTTAAATTTGAAGGCACATTTGTTTAGCGGCAGTTTACCCCTTTTTTGATCTAGTTGGATAATTTTATGAATAAAGGTATTCTCTAGGAACTTCAGTTCACTAGAAGAGTATTCTGAGAAGTAATTTTAATCCTTTTTCAGGCCTGAGGGACTAAATTTTTGAGAAAGGAACATTCTCCTTGGTTTTGGTTTATCTCTTTTTCATGCCTTGGATATTACTTAAGATAAAGGAACCCCCCCGGAGTCCATAGATAATCTCTTTCCAGACTCCCTAAATATGAAAAGATCATCGAGTGACCTTGTTACTTTCACACTCGTTAAATTGATCCAGAAAGAACATCTATTTGGCATGAGTTTAACCCTTTTTTCAGCCAATAGATTATTCCAATAAAAGGTAGGCCTTGGGAGACTTGTCTCATCAGGAGAGTTCTCCTCAGTTATATTTTATACTTTTTTGGGCTAAGGAGACTAAACCTAGAAAAAGGCTATAATTCCATAGTTAAGCTCTTTTCAGACTCCTTAAAATTGAAAATATCGTCGAGTGATCTTGTCTTAATCACACTCGTTAAAATGGTATTGAAGAGATGTCATTTTGGTATAAGTTTAACCCTTTTTCTAACCAAATAGACTACTTGTGAAAAAGGAACTCCTTGGAGTTCTGTTTTAGAATTTTTTCAGAGTTTCTAAACTTGAAAAAAGCACCAAGCTTACCTTCTTTGGGCTCGTAAAAATTCACATAGAGGGAGTCTTGTTGTGTCATTCTTAATCACATTGTGGGTCTCATCTTTTCATATTTGGCCTAATGACGGATCCATGTTGCTCTCAAGTGAACCTTTAAGGCATTCCTTATACGCAAGCCATGCAACACTTTTTCCCTTGTGATCTGACACCCTGACCCATGGAGGAATTTTCCCCAAGTGTCCTTATCTTACACATGTCTACTTTCCCTAAGCATAAGTATTTTCCATGCGTGTTGGCGCAAAAAATTTCAAACCAGGGTCCTTCTTAGGTTACCAACAAAAGGTATCGAAGTAGTCTAGAGCACTGGCATTTTCATCTTCCTGGGAGGGAAGAAGTCTCACCTGAAGCACAACCGAGACATGAAGGAGAGGGAAGGGTAAGGAGAATACTTAGACAAACCTCTAAGGTATCAAGGTTAATTGTAATCTTACACAGAATAGATTAAACATGTAACAATCCTCATGAATTCCTAACTGGGAAATAAATAAAYAGAGTTGTGTTTCCATTCACAAAGAATCATTTGGGTACATCAGACACAAAGATAATAAATAATAACATTCCATTTATGCATTAATATTGAATACACAATATGTAGATTCAAAATTTAGACCTATGATTATATTGATAATACCAAAATCTGATACATTGTTTGTCTGGTTCTCACCCAGATCTCCATATTCATTTATGCTATAGTATTGTCCCATTACATCAGTGACTCTCGTCACAAAATTAATATTAACAACAAGAATAGTAATAGATTTGGACTAACATACTAGAAAACAATGACATTACATCCCTTTCATTAACCTTTCACTATTATCCTATTACAATCACATCGGTCTCCTACATGTAATCTGATCTTGTTGGTTAAGAACTCGAGAGTTATTCATTTTCTTGATCTTGTTGCAACTTATTTCATCAAAGATGGTGTTGCATTTTCCATTTAATCATTTTATGTTTATCTCTTTTGTTCATTGTCCAGCTTATCCATAGCTTTTGCAACTTTTATTCTCCAAAATAAAGTTGCAATGTTTTGTGCGCAACTTCTATTCAACAAAATGAAGGGCCCAACAGGCTCCAACTACAATGTTTGACTCACCCTGAGTCAAGTATTCATATTTTTCATGGTCTCCAGATTGGCTTGTTATTCTTTCTTTCCTTTTGGTTCTAAGTTTCTTTCACTTTTGACATTGGTTGTTTCTTCTTTATATTCTTCAAATGAAGGGCCCAACTCAGGTACAAGTTCAAGGGCTCTCTTCCTGACCTCTTGGAAGTTATCCACTTTATCTTGCCACTTCCTCGAAAGCAGTGAAGCTTCAACAAAAAATTGTTGAGTGGTGTCCATGATGCATTCCTTTGGCTTTGACGCAACTAACGAGTTCCATTATGAGTCATCAATGGCATCAACTTGATGAATCTGTAAGTATGTTTTCTGAACTATAGGTCGAAACTCTCATAGCTCTATCTCGAAAACGGTTTTGGATTCATATAATTCATTCAACTCATTGTTCACTTGTTGGATTTTTTCGAACTTCACCTGTTGTTCCATCGGATCTAGGGTGTTAGTTTCTTCTGCATTGAGTGATTGGATCTTCACGTGAAAGTCCTCCAATGCATGGTTGCACCTTGAAATGATTCCCATCCAATCGCTCACCTCTCTGAAGATATTTGTGCATTTGGCAGTCCATTTGTACAAGGTTTCTCTTGCATTGTTCCCTTCCAAGACAATTTTCTCCATTTTCTCTTGGATCTTCTTGGGTTGTAGTTCAACTTCTTTCTTGTTGTCTCGTAGTTGTGCCTTGATTCTTTATTCTCTTTCTACCATTTATGACCATGCAACATGAATCAAATCGATCTTATCCACGGGCTCACTTGTTGTGCTGGACTCTGGTAGTTGAGGAACTGTCTTCCCAACCATCATCCATGTCTCTAAGAGTTTTTCTTTGAATTTTTACACCTTCATTTCTGTTAGAACCTTGGAGTGTTCTAGTTGTGTTCGTTGTGCTTGCACAACAAGTCCTTCCTGTTTCCAGAATTTTTCTTCTCTTTTAGCCTGTTGGATCATCTACTTCAATTGTTTAGTTGAGGCTATGATTATTCATACCAGTTGCATTTTTGGTAATTTTGAGAGCTCTCCTGATGAAGAAGTGGCATCCATGGGTACTTGAACTTGTAGTAGCATTCCACTAGCCATCGATTGTGTGGAGGGTTTCTCCACCTCTTCTTTTCATAGGGATGGAATTTAAAGTTGATGTGCAATTCTAGCCTTCAATTCTATTGGGAATTGAGGAAAATCTTATGTCTTGGCCATGAAGAGTTGCAATAGTTCCACACATAGTTGTCAGTTCTGGAAGACTAGTTCCAGTTGTTCTTACAAAGATGTTTCACTATGCCCCGGTGTAGTTTTGGTCTCCTTCTGAATCATCTGTGCTTCTACCTCTTTCTGTAACAAAGTTTCTGGGGTTCCACTTCTGTGGATGGAAATATCAACATTGACTATTGAGAGTGGGAACTAAGTTCTTGTTACTTGTGGTAGTGGAACAATTTGACTCTATGTTGAAGGCAGAGTGTCCTGAATAGGTACAAATGTAACGACTAACTGACTCGAGACTTCAGGGATCAAAGTAATGTGTTCCAGTACATGCTTAGGTAGGTCAAGGGGATCTAGTTGCATGGGCTCATGTGACGTGGTTTGTGGTTGAATGGTCGTGTCTTAGGGTGGCGATGGGGGTTGTGGTGGAGATGGTGGTTGTTGAGTGATTATGGTTGTGTATGCAGTGGTATCTAGTTTGGGATTGTCTTGGATGTCAATCATTGTTTGAGAAGATTGAGCGGTTGCTCGAGTATGAGGTATGGTCGAGGATATTGGTTGGGGGTTAAGAATATACACAGGGGAGATCCTTGTCCTAGGTTTCTTAAATAATAGATCTCCTATGAAAGCAGTGGCTAGGATGTCATTGAAATCTTTAGCTGATATCACGTCTTGGTCAAGAAGTTGTAGAAACATTTTATATGTCCTCTTCTTGCATTCCAGAGGTTGTGCATCCTCTTCGTCTTCTGAGTTCGTCGGCATTGGGATGTTTTGTTTCTTCTCATATGGACCAGAACTCGGTCCTACTCCTTCTTCCTGGCCCTTTTTTCTTTAGGAGCTCTGTAGGAAAGAGGAAGTGCATGCCAGATTTTTGTGGATTGCGCTTGACACCAATCCATGACATGACTTCTTTTTCAAATGTTTCCTCATCCAGGTAGAAGGGGAGCAACCTTGAGTGGAAGTATTCTGGCTTCATATGCCTTGGCCAGACAAGAGTGTTGTGGCGGTTCAAGCCAAAGGAGATATTTTGGGTGTTTAGGTTCAACAACTCTTATAGTATGCGTCATCGTTGAGTTTCATCAATCAATAGATTGTACCACTTTTAGAAAGTGGCATTGTTGAATTCTTGGTTCTCTTGATCCTCCCTTGAGTGCCAAGGTTCAAACATTTTGGCAAGGAGACCTTTTTCCGCTAGTGCCAATTGTCTCCCCATGGGTGGCTTCTATTTCCACATGAAAAATGATATTAATTGGTATCCATATGTAAAGTTTTCGCCTTTCTCCTGAGCTTCCTAAAAAACTACTAGGATTTCCTCTAGCAGGTAGCTGCACTAGTTGAATACAACCTTATTTGCACAAAACTCAACTACATAAAGTGCATCTAAAGTGCATTCACCTTTGTAATAGGACTACATGACATTTCTTGCAATTATATAGCAGATCGTCTGAATTGTTTCTGGAATAATTGGGTCAATCCTTGTTGTTCAACCACCTCTTTGTGTGTGGAACTTCTTATACATGCTAACCTCACCTTTATTTTTCTCGTTCTTTCTCGAGCCTTGGAATCCTTTGCTAACATCCTCACCCTCGAGAGATAAGCCGGTGAGCTGGTGGATGTCGTCTGTATGAATTGGATACCTTCGTTCAAGCCATATACTTCTGTCATGCACTCGACTAATCAGGAATTTAGTGCAGTGCCCAACCTCACCAATGGTCCCAAAGACCAGTAATTCTCTAAGGTTCATGATTGTGGAGTTGAATAGATTGATAAATTTAGGTTGGGGGATAAACTAGATGCCTTTGATGTCATCTGAAACCAAGTCCCGGAACACATCGATGTTCATATGTCGGAACAACACTTGGTCTACCAAATCAAGGTCCAAGATCTTTACTTTCTCTGTCTTTCCTTTGACATCCTTGAAGATCTCGATCCAAGGATCATATGGTTCATCTAGGATTTCTTCTTTGGGAGATTAACTCTAGCCTCCTATTTCTCTCGGCATGGTAGCTCTAAAGTGTTGATTCGCTGGGTAAATCAGGGTTGGCTTTGTAACAGGAGAACGAAAATCTCTCAAGGGATGCACAATTGCATAAAATTAAAACTCTAGCTAACAACAAACAATGATTCTTGCTCATGGATTGAAGGGGTCTTATAACTAGATAACTAGAAAGTTTTTGTAAGAACACATAAAGACACTCATGATTAGTCCATAAACGCATTTTGAGGCTTAGGTGTCCGAAGAGACGAATAATGGGGAAGGATCTATCAACTAATATCGGATTTTAATGAACAGACTGACAGGGACATGGTCAAGCTGAGGTGATTATACTTTTAATGGATGAGAAGCATAGCAGGGATATCAATGGCATATGCACATGTCTTTCCTTTATGGCTTAACGAAAAGGTTTGATGAGTTATGGTGGTTGTCATAAAGTGTATGACTGGACTGGGTACGTGTGGCACATGAGTTGTGATCAAGCTTGGATATGCCCTCCCTCCAACCATAATGGGGGACCCTTTCATATTAAATGACTTCATTTAATGTAATGGTGGATATTCCAATCCTGTGCATCTAAATAAGTAGTTCTACGCAAAAGAAACGCTTAGACTGAAAAATAATATATGTCCTGGTGCATTAAATGCACACTCCGACATTTATTAACTGAATTAAAGATATTGCAGGAAATGAAAATATAAACATTGTACATGCTCCTTTGGACTGGAGAAAACTTTCTTTAGGCTCAAGCATGAGAAATGTAGGGTTTCATGCGGGCGCCATTCACCCATCCTGGCCGAAGGATACCATCTAGTTGTGTGAGCCTGACTACACCAGAGTGTCATATATTTGCAACTATGAATGGAACCAACCAATGAATGTGTAACTTACCTGGATGTTTATGATATTGGTTTTCATATAGGAGTACCTTATCCCCTTATGTGAATATCTTAGACTTAATATTCCTATCATACCAATATTTATGTCTAGCCTTCTCAACTATCTAATGAAAATCCACTAAAAATATTGCTTCCTCAAGTTCTTGCAAGTCTACAATCCTTTACGCAACTGATTCATCATCTGTCATGTGTGTATCTTGTGCTATATAAAGATTAGGGGTGATAAATTATGTGAGTACAAAAACTTCTTTTCCATATACCAACTGAAATGGGGTATATCTTTGTAACTTCTTGGTGGTAGTCCAGTAAGCCCACAAGATTGTTGGAAATCTATCATCCCAGTCTTCCCTATTTGTGCAACATACTTTTGTGAGTCCTCTTTCCATAATTTTGTTGAAGGCCTCTACCGCACCATTAGCTTGTGGATGTTAAGGGATACTCTTATGATTTTGTATAATAAATTTAGTTGTTAACGCTGCAATTGTACTACTAATAAAATGAGTACCTTGATCACTGGTTAGAATTCTAGGACATCCAAACTAAGTGATAACATTCTCAAAGATAAATCTAGCAGTTGTATCTATAGAACAATCTTCAACTGCCTCTACTTCAGCCCATATTGTAAGGTAATCATTTGTGGTAATGATGTATCTGTCCTTGGAGTGTTTTTTCGGGGGGTTGGTCGGTCCAATAAAATCAACGACCCACTTCTATAATGATTGAAGTTCTATGTTTGGCTAAAGGGGTAATTCATCTCTGCGTGATGTATTTCCTACTCTTTGGAAAGTGTCACAAGATCTAGCATATTCCTTATCATATTTAAATAATGTGGCCCACCACAATCCATCTTGAATTACCTTATGTGTAGTGGCCTTATCCTAGTCCAAGACACATCTTCTCAGGATGTTGTCGAGTCCCAATTTGTAAAGTTTCCTGGCAATAATTTTATAGTTTGTTGCACGAACAATCATGTGTCACTTGTGGGTTGCGGAGTATGTTTCTGGGTATGTCCCTGTATTGATGAAGACAACAATGTCGTCAAGATACTATGGAATGGCCTCAATACAGAACAAGTTTTCTTCCAAGAGTTGATCATCCACTGCTCCACCACTTTCCCCTAACTCCAACCTGGAAAGGTTATCTAGACCTACATTGCATATTCCTGGTTTGACAATTACTTCAAACGAAAATTCTTGAAACAACAGTAGCCACTTGCAAATTCTTTCTTCCAATACTAGTTTATTGACTAGGTACTTCAATGCAGAATAGTCAGTGAAAAACTTGAAATGTGATCCTAAAAAGTAGTGTATAAACTTTTGTAATGCATAAAGCATAGATAAACCTTCCATTTTAGTGGTTGTGTAGTTGCGCTCAGCTTGCAATAGTTTTCTATTTGAAAAGTAGATAGGGTGGTCCATAATTCCTTCCTCTTGTTGTGCTAAAACGACTCCAAGGGTGATGCCTGATGAATCCACATGTACATGGAATTCAATTTCCCAATTTGGAAATATCAAGATCGGTGCACTACTTAGTTTGTTTTTGAGAATGTTGAATGCCTTGTCACACTATAGTGTCCATCGAAACAATTCAGACTTCTTCAACAATTTCTCAAGGGGTGTTGTAATAGTTGCATATCTTCTAATGAATCTACAATAATATCGTGTATGTCTCAATGTGGAGTGCAAAATTTTGGCACTTGTAGGTGGTGGCATGTTTAGAATGACCACAACTTTAGTTGGGTCTACCATGACTCCTTCTCTGCATACAATATAGCCTAACAAATTTCCATGAGGTACACATAAAATACACTTCCTTAGATTTAGATATATCTACATCTCACGACATCTATCAAACATTAACCAGAAGATCCCAACATGATATTTTAATAGGATGTACACCATCCAATCATCCATATAGACTTCTACAAACTTGTAGATGAATTCTCAAAATGATTCTATCACAATTCGAGAGAAAATTGTAGGGGCATTCTTCAAACCAAAGGGCATTACATTTTATGCGAATGATCCCCATTTGGTTATGAAGGTAGTATTTTTCTTGTCTTCCTCTATGATTCTGAGTTGATGATATCCTGAGAATCCATCTGTAAATGAATAGGATTCTTTTTTCGCAACTTGATCTAATACCTCATCACTAAAAGGTGTGGGAAACAAATCATGCACACACACATAATTTAGACTCTTGTAATCCACATAGACCCAAATTTGTTTTGTGCCTTTCTTACTCTAGATAACTATGGGCTAATCCACTATGATTCTTCGATTTGGAAAATAAGTCTCGTCGCAAGCATTTTTTCCATTTCTTGCGTAACCTTTTATTTTATTCTAGGGTTGAGGCGGTATGGTTTGTACTTCACGGGTCTTGAGTTGGGTTTCAAATCTATTTTCATTTCTCCCATGGCTCCTTTTATGCCTTTTAGTTCCAAGAATGTTTTCAAAAACAAGTCCTCATACTCCCGCAACAAATTATGTACTTATTTCATAGCTTGCCCATCCCAGTAATCTCATATAGAATCTATCTTAGGATTATATATTCTCCCTATATTGACTTTCCACAACTTCAATGGGTGATTATAGGAGCTACAAGTATGACTAGGTATGGTATCTTGAATCTCTATAATGCCTTCGGTTTATTTAATGTACAAGTTTATAAGCTCTTCTAAACGATATGTGGTTTCTAGGTCTCTCTCAACTTTACATCAAGGTACATATATCTTATCAATTTCAAGACTCAAACTAGACTGAAGCAAGTTCACATGGTCGGCACATACTACTGGACTTTATCTCTTTTTAATAATGTTGGTAAAAATTATTTCCCTGATTCTTTGAAGGACAGTGTTCAGCTCAGGATACTTACTTGTAAAGGTGAAATCCTTGTAAAATTGTTCTTGTAAGGTTGACCAATAGTTTGTTTGTCTTCTGTTCTCCTCATGTATATAATAGGCCCTTGGAATAGGCCCCAACAAATGGAAAAATACCTGGACCCATAGGTGAGAGGGTACCTCTGCAACTCTCCACTGCTTTAATCAATGTTCAATATGCATATGCAGGTCATATCATCCATCAAACAGCTACGCATCTTGTAAATCCATCTTCATTTCTTCTTTCATCCTATCCCTCCCTTGGAATCAACATCAAATGGATTTTTTTTCGTCCTCCCACTCCACAATCAAGACTTTATGGGTGGACCACCATCTAGTGAGGGTATCTTGCAAGGCTAAGTCAAGAACATAGATCCGTTGTTCCTCTGCTATCTTTTCTTTCATGCTAGTGAGAAACCTGTGTACCTTTGAGGTACCATTGTATGTAGGGGGTTCTCTGACCTCAATTCCAATCCATCTTGTTTCTCTAATAGTTGTGCATCGCCTTGAGAATCGCTCATATGAACCTTTCTGCCAATTTTCAAATGCTACTTTTGAATTCTCATCAATAGATTGTATGCTTCTCCAAATTAATGATCCATCTACAATAGGATTTATGTAATCTAGTCTTGTTCCAGCTATGATGGTGTATAATTTGTTGAGTGCCTCTGACTCCACATTATGTTCCACTGGTTCAATATATCTAGGCCCTAGACAAGGATCTAAGGGTTGAACTTCTTTTATCCCGTCTACTTCAAATTTCATGGTGTCCCTCTTTATATCAATGATGGCATAGTTTTCATATGCCCAATCAATCCTGAGTAGAGAAAGGTAGGGATACTTATCTCCCATGATTTCAATTACCTCAAAATCAGTTGTGGTCTTAACTCCCGCAACATCTATTTCCACATTTTCCTTCCTTCCTACTAGGAAGATGCAGTATTTATTTTCCATTCTCAACTGGATGGGGGAATATGCTAACTGAGGTTTTCCCAAAGCTTCCCAAGTATTTTTGGGTAGGATGTTTACATCTAATCCCAAATCCAGCATGACATCTTTTATTTCAAAATCATCTAGCTAGGATATTATCCTAAATTATTTTCTTGTTCACACCTTTCTTCTTTGCATTCTCTGAGTATTATTCTCAGGGAGGTTAGTCCTTACTATGGCTTTTGGGGTCCCCTCATTCCCTAGTATTAAGTACAGGGTTTTGCACAACTTCTCAGTAAGTTGGTCATGCCCTAGGATATCAAATAATAATTGAAACCAAAAATTGATTACACTTTGAGATTGCTCGAGGTGTCTTCTTGGATTTGCAGAATTCCTAGGTGCTAGTGGTGAGGTAGGGGTTTTTGAAATGTTAGGTTGAGAGGAGGCTATAGGAGGATTTTCCATTACCTATGGAGTGGGGATACTCTTAAATTTTTTTTTTTTTTTTTGAAAAACAACTTTTGTATCACAGGATCATACCTGTCATCTTTGGGAATAGATTTGTGAATCTTGGGTTGACTGTCCGCGTCTTCCCCAATATTTTCTCCTCTATGAGTGATGATGTTAATATTTGGTATTTTTCCCTCCATTACCCTTTTTAATTCTAAGCTTATAATATTATATCCTCATTGATGAGCACGATATTCCCACTTCACGATCCGTTCTGGACAGTCTTCAATTGTGTGCCCATTTATCCTGCAGTGTGAGTAGCATGGTCATCTTGGGTGAGGGAAGTCTTTGGCCAAATGACCTTGTTCACTGCATTTGTAACATCAGCTCATCCCTTTGCCTCCATTTCTCCCTCCTATGAATCCACCTCCATCCCCACCTCCCTAGTCTCTTCTAGGTCCTTTGGGGGTTTCATTTACTCTGAATGTTGTCCGGTCGAATCTGCCAGCCAGTGCGTCCAACACTCTACATTGATTTGTGGAATGGTTCGTAGATTTACAAAAATCATAGTGTATTGTATTGGGTGTAGTTGTGTACTTGTACATAATAGGAAACTACCTCAACCCATGTTCATGTGTCCAACAAATATCACAATACTCCACTTTCTGAGAGGTTTGAGCGTCTAGGAAGGTATTATACAACTCTGGTGTATGGAATGATGGAGTCGCAGATACTTGCACAACTTCTCCTGTGGGTCTTAAAGAAGGCCCCATCAGGTTGTGAATAGGTCCCATTCCCCTTATGCGTGGACATTCATTTTCCAGATGCCCTTATGTGTAGCATCTTGTGCACCAAACTCGAGGTCGTCCTGGTCTTTGTGTGATTAATTATTGAATATTTTCCGTTAGCATTCATATTTGTTCTTGAAGTTGTGACAAATTTTCATCTACTAGAGTCCTGGTCATTCTCAGATTTCCTCGATAACCTTCCATGACTTCAATCTTCATCGATTGTTCCAAGGTGTCTGTTAATGTGGCTATCAGATGTTGCGTTAAAGGAATTCTTGGCATAGGCAATAATCCTTGGATATACCATTCCCTCTAGTGATATTCCTAAATTGGATGCACTATCCTCCCAATAGAATCCTTGAACTTTTGGTTGTACTCCCACGCAAATTCTCTTTCCCTTTGTTGAATCTCCAACAACTCAGAGAGAGCTTGTTTCTGTGACTGAGGTAGTTTGAATTTGGCAATGAACTTCAAACGAACTTGGATAGGGGTGAATTCTTGTCCTTGTAGCCAAGGTTCAATAGACTTCATATACCATTTGAGGGCACAACCCCTCAAGGTAGTCTAAAATTCTATTAACTTATTTGCATCGAGAGTCCCACTGGACCTCGAGATAGCTTCACACAAGAACTAGTGATGCTCTACATCTTTGTCCCCTTTAGCCCAAAATTTAGGGTATCAGGAAATCGATCCTCCCATCAAGACATTATGGGTTTCACTGCTTCTATCAAAATGAAACCTAACAGTCCTAGTTGTGATACACCTGGGGATCCCAATATCCTCCCAGTGTTTACACTTCTAGAATGATTTTGACTAACTGGGTGTGATGGAATAGAAATAACATAAGTAGGTGGTGTATAATTTACCACGGGTATAGAGGACACCTGGGGGACAAGTGATTCGGGGTTGGTTCCACTGACTTAGGGTATCAGGAAATCAATCCTCCCATCAAGACATTATGGGTCTCACTGCTTCTATCAAAATGAAACCTGGGTCAGCCCTAGTTGTGATCTACTGGGGATCCCAATATCCTCCCCAAGTTTACACTTCTAGAATGATTTTGACTAACTGGGTGTGATGGAATAGAAATAACATAAGTATGTGGTATAGATATTACCACGGGTATAGAGGACACCTGGGGGACAAGTGATTCGGGGTTGGTTCCACCGGCTTCTAGGTGGGTAGCCATTGATCTGGGGGGTGTTGGATTTTGTCACTCTTATTTTCAATTTAGGATTCTTTTATTGGTTATTCTTATCCTACCTTACTATCATAGATTGAACCCATTTCAGATTTGATAATCTCCCAACAAAGCTCTCTAAAACTATCGGCCCTCTAGTAAACTAGAAGGTAACGTAGGACATAGAGTGTACTATTCCATATCACCGAGATATCTCTATGGGTGGCTTCAATAATCAGGTATTTGCAACCAGGGAATGAGTGGATATCTATGGTTGTATCTTTGTAATATTTATTTATTTAAATTTTAACATCCCATTATAATAACTATTCAATTCATGCATGTAAAATACCGTGATCTAACTAGTTAATTCATTCATCTAATATTCACAACTTAAAAACAATAAGGACACATATATTCATTCACACAACACAGGTGTTACTGTGGTTCACCCCTCCTACGATATGTCCACAAAGATCTAGCTCTCAAGCCTTTATTATGGTTCAAAAATATATCACACCGTGCAGGCTACAATCTTTACATCTTTACTTCCAACAAGCTCCTCAATCCTCTGTGGAGGTTAACTAGGATCACACCAGATCCCCTCATCCCGGCGATCTAACCTCCTAATAGAGTCTCATATTTCCCTATCTCACTAGCTACTAACTCACATTTCTTACAACTCTCTCTTCCCTTTGGTCACTTTCCTCTCTCTCTCTCTTAGTCGACTCTCCTCTTCTTCCTGGTACTACCTATTTATATTATTGTCTCATCAACCATTAAAATACATTACAAAACCCTAACCCTAGTGTCATTAGTTATTCCTTTCATGCGTTCCTCTCCTGCTTCCCTTACACTTGTTGCTCTTCCTTCTAGCTATCATTTCCTCCTTTCATGATTCTCTTCCCAAAAATATCCTTTTCTCCTGGCTAGGTCTACATCCAACAGGCCCCCAACACTGACAAGTGGCTCATCCTGAGGCACCTAAATTTTGTGCACTTCTTCAATAGCTCAGGTGAGAGTCTGGAACTTCTGTATGAGTTCCCTTGCTTGTGTTTGAGCCTATGCAGTATTTTCTCTAAGTGCATCCAATAATTTCATTTTAATCTCTTTGTTGATCATATATGTGCACTCTGCTTGAGTTTGTGCCATTTTCTTCATTGCCTCTTCTGCCTGCGCAATGACCTCCGTTGCCAGCTCTTGGAGAGGTTCCATTTGAGCTTGTTTCTCCTTCTTATGTGTCTACGTGGCTATGAGTTATGCTTCCAGCTTCTTCATATGTTGTACTCCTTTGAGGAGCTTAGTGATCTGCATCATCTTTTGCCTATGCTTGAGGTCTTGGATAGTTGCACTTATCTTTTCCTCTTCTTGGTCCCACAGCTAGACCTGTTGATCCTCCTCCATCTTTGTCC
>SNQJ01S0027944.1:67246-93396 GCA_010110895.2 Picea sitchensis | reverse complement strand
GTGGCCACATGCCCCCCATGCAACCAACACCTCCGCCCAAGGGGGCACTAATCTTGGTAATTGTTCGAAAGTTTGCCCCATTTTTTGGGATGCACACATGTGTTGGGTTTTAGGCCCAGTAACACTACGAGAGCTAGGTTAGTCTGTCACAAGTGTGTTTTGGCGAGCAAGTACAACAAGCTTGAAGGGAAAAAACTTCTAGGAGGTGTAACTTCTTCGTGTTTTGGCCAAACCAGGTGCCGAAAAATCCCAGCTAGGGGTTTTTGGACATTATGAAGCCATTGAACCCATCCATTTTGTATTATTAGCACTATAAGAGAAATTTTTAATAATAATTAAAAGGATCCAAGGGAAGATGGACTAGCAGATGTAGCCCAAGAGAGGAGTGAACTCCTTTATCATTTGTTGAGTTATGTGTTCATTGTTGATGGTTTTTATCTGTCTGATATGTTGCTCATGCTTAATTAAAACTCACTAAATTTATGTGTTAGTAACTTGATCCAATTACCCAAACACATACCAGTTTACACTTGAAATTTAAAGAGATAAGTCTTCTTCATTTTAAGGATATATTGGAAACACATCCATATCCATTTTCAAATCAGTTGGTATCAAAGATTTGGTTTTTGAAGGCTTGATAGTTTGCAAGTTATTTTTGTTTTTTCTGATGCTTACAAGGTTGAAGCTCACAAGAGGAGAAGGTAAACTTGTAGAGCCAAGTTCTCAACTGTCAAGAAGGAGAACTATCAAATCACCTCAAGTTTCAAGGAGATATTCACCAAGTATGGCTCATGAGGACAACCATGGAACTCTTCCTTGAGAGGAGGAAACTTTCAAGAAATATTTATTTGATATGGCTGATATGGTCAAAGTTTTGTTTGATTAAGGGAATGCAAGATTGCAAGGTGAAAGATCCAACCCTCCAAATGGAAATGGAGACAGTGGTGATAAAAATCCAAAGGGAAATGGAGGGAGTGGTGATTCTCCACCTCCTTCACCTCCATCTTCCACCTCTTCCACCACTTCACAACCACCTCCAAATTCTCCAAAAGGACATGGTAAAACTCCTTTACAAACTTCTTTGCTTAAGCTTTATATTAAGTTTGAATTGCCAATGTACAATGGAGAGGTAAATGCTGAGAAATTAGATAATTGGATTCGTCAGATTGAAGTGTATTGTAGGATACAAAGAATCACATATGATGAAACTAAGATTCAACTTGCTTCTTTAAGATTGGACAATGCAACATTCATTTGGTGGGAAGCCAAAACTCAAGAGGACATGAAGAAACATGGTAAAGTTTTATCCTCTTGGAATGATTTTATTGTTGCAATTAAAAGGAAATTTTATCTATTAGCATACATGAAAAAAGCTATTATGGATTGGCAAAACTTTAGGCAAGCCAAAGGGAAATATGTGCAAAGTTCCACTCAAGAATTTAGGAGAAGAGATTTGGTTTTGGGTGTAGATTTGTCTTCACAAGATACTTTTCTCAAATACATAGGAGGTTTGCATAGCTACTTGAGGCATACAATACTTATGTTTAACCCTTCAAATCTAGATGAGGTATGTGTGTAGGATACTCAATTAGAGGTAAGAGAAAGGAATGAACCTCAAGAGGGAAACAATAAGTCTTTTAATGGAGACAAGGGAAAGAGGAAGTTTGAAGGAAATGGAAAGAAAAATGCTTTAGTCAATAAAGAGAGAGTGAAAATCTCTTGTAAACATTATTCAAAGGATGGCCATGATTAAGACCATTGTTGGAAACTTCATCCTGAAAAGAGACCCAAAAATTTCAAAAACAAAGAGAAACCAAACATTGTTGCAATTGTACAACAAGATTTAGGATCTAATTCAAAAGATGAAACACAAATCACAGCCATGGGTTTACAAGGTAAGAATTCTATTGCAAGCACTATTTCTTCAAATCCTGCCATCAATGAAACTCAACATGAAAAAGAAAGGATAGATCTTTTCCACATAAGGGTAATTTCAAAACATACCAAGATAGATACTCGTTTTGATACATGATCACAAGCAAACCTTATTTCTGAAGACATTGTCAAGAAACTAGATTTGGAAACTACTCCTCATCCTAAACCATACCCTTTAGGTTGGATATGTGACAATGCTAAATTGCATGTGACAAGAAGGTGTAAACTCAGATTTTCCATCACTGCAAACTATATAGATGAGGTAGAGCTTGATGTTATTCCATTGGATATTTGTGGTATTGTGTTTGGAAGCAGGGATGATTTTAAGGATGAAAATTTATTTTAAAATGTAGAAACCTTGGCGAATCTTACTAATCCTTCATATGAAAATTATAAATGTTTGGCGATATTTTATAAAAATATTCAAATTTCTAAGGATTTTATATAAATTGTATAAAATTTTGGCGATTTTTAAGGTAAATTAATTTTATCCTATAGAATTTGGGCGAATCATTTTTAGAATAACGAATCTTTTTTGGGGAAAGACCATGGAAAATTAGCCCATGAGAGAAATTTAGCCCCTAAAATCATCCCTGTTTGGAAGCCCATACTTATACGATAGGAGAACCATTTTTTATCGTCATGAGAACAAGTATCATTTGTTTAAAAATGGAGTTGAGTACATTGTTAGAGCACAGACAAAGAAGATGAATTTTTCACTTACAAATGTTGGACAAATGAAGATACTAGTCAATGCTAGTAAGAACCTTGTACTTTTGATGACTAAACCCAAAGACAATGATGAATAACAAGTTATCAAAGGATTTGATACAAAGTTACAATCTGATTTGTATGAGGTTATTAATGAAAATGTTGAGATGATTCAGGAACCAAGGGGATTTCCTCCTAGAAGGGGTATCCAACATGAGATTCTATTGCAGCAAGGAGGTCCTCTTCCAAACATTGACGTGTGCAGGATGCCAATCATGGAGAATGTTGAAATCATAAAACAATCCCAAGAGTTTCTTGACAAAAGGGTCATCAAACCAAGCACTTCGCCATGCAGGTCACCAATTGGTTTGGTTCCAAAGAAATATTGTAGGTGGTGAATGTTGGTAGATTTCAGAGCCTTGAACAAGATCAAATAAATCTCCATTTCATGCCTTGACAAGTTATGTTTTCCACTTGGTGATAAGGTATAAGAAAGACTTTTATGATAGATTTCTTGATATGCTTATTAGGCCTATTATTATTGCTTTAGTTATTTTCAAGCATAATTCTATCATGCATAAGATCTATTTGGAATAGTATGCTTTAGATGCTAATGGAAAAAATGTTTATGCAACTTTATGTCGAACTAACCAAGTTGAGGAATTGGATTCCTATGTGCATGGCAAACTTTTGTATCTTGGCAAGCTATGTTTTTCACGGGGTGAAAGAGTCAACAAGATAAGGGAATCATGTTCTTCTCTTTTTAATGTCCATTTTGGTGTGGGAAAGCATCCTAAGTTTTGGGATGAGCACATATACTACTTCCAGCATGCTTATAACCAGGCCAAGAAGTTCATTGAACCAATTCAGTTTGTGTAGCAAACCATTCAAGAACAATTAAGAAAGAGCCAAGACAAATACATAGCATGTCATCACAAGTTTCGTATTGGTCTCAAAGGAACCAATCCAAGAAAGGATGGATGGATTGAGATTATAAGGGTGAGGGAACTGTACCCTCATCTACAGATTGACTAAAAGTAGTCTTTTGGAGATCCAAAATCTTCCCAATGGGGAGGTGTGATCCAGGGCATTGGGTTCATAACGAAGAGGCCTACGCACATGTTCTTAACAATTTCTCCATCATCGTAGTGATATGCACATATCATTTTATAAATTTCCTTTAGTATTTTGTGTGTCCCAATGTTTCTCTTAACTAACGTACTGATTTTGGTGGTGGTAGATTAAAAATTACTATAATCTTTCAAGGATATACTAACAATCCTTGTTTGCACACTATATGGCCCAATAATATCCCAAAGGGTGTTCCGAAGATGCATTTATTGATGTTTAATGATATATGACACTGCATACATATTTCTAACATTAGAATCAACACCTCTACACGGTCTTTCAATAACCAATATACTGTCCAATCATCTAGATATACCTCTAGAAACTGGTGGATGAATTATTTGAATGCAGTTATGACTACTCTGGAAACTATTGTTGGTGCATTCTTTAGTCCAAACGGCATGAATGTGTACTAGTAGGATCCCCATTCTGTGGAAAAATTGGTCTTGTATTTGTCTTATGGAGCTATCTTGATCTAATGGTAGCCTGAGAATATGTTAGTGAATGAATAAGCTTCCTATCCTCCTACGTTCTGTAACACCTCATATGTGAAAGGACTAGGGAATGGGTCATGTAGGAATGCATCATTAAACTTCCTTAGGTCGACACATATCCTTATCCCTCCCTTTGTTTTCTCCTGAACTACCATAGGGCTTACCCATTTATATTCCTCTACAGGTTCTATGATTCCATCCTCCAACATCCTATCAATTTCGGCTTTGACTTTTTTCTTATATATAGGGTTTAGACTATATGGTCTCTACCTGATTGGTCTTGCCTCATATCTGAGAGGTATATTCATTTCACCTAGCTCTCCTGTTATGCCTTTCGTTTCTGTGAACGTTGTTGGGAACAGGTCATTATACTCACACAATAACTCTGTTATGCTTTCTACTATTTTCTCATCCTAGTAGTCTCCTATGCTAGCCATTTTGGGATTCTAAATTGTCCCAATGTTGAATTTATTCACCTTGATCAGCACAGAAAAGACTTCTAATTCTAGAGGTGGACCTTCCACTTCTCTTTCACCTTCAACTTCCACAATCTAAATTTTTTTCAGGTCATCTTCATCTGGTGCTTCTTCCTGCACATGGTAGCATGACAATAGTTCTTTTACTATTTGTCTATTTTGGTATTGTTCTTCTGTCAGGATTTCAACTTATGGTTCTTTAATGAATATCACCCCTCTAATTTTTTTAAGTGTCGATTCTATTTTGGGGTTCTCATGGTTGAATGAGAAAGTGACTATAAATTTCTATTGTAATATTGTCCATTTTGTAGTTCCTCTACGCAACTCCTGGTTTGTATACTAGTTTGTTGGAATACCTTCTAATGTGTGAACAAAATGATGAGGCAATTCCTCTGGTGGTGTCATCCTCCATAGTGTTTTTCACTTCTCCAAGTGTTCTACTAGTGCCCCCTATCCATCATATTGTTTCATTTGGTTTCTTCCCTTTCCTGTGCCAAACCTGATGCACAGTAATCGCTACATTGGTACCAGTCCTTAATTGTTTCTTTGTGTGCACCCTACCATATGGAAGGTGTTGCCTTGAGTGACATATCTAGGGCTAAGATCCTCTTATTTTCTAACACTTCATCTTCATATTGTGTTAAGAATGCTTCTAATTCATTCACCCCATGGAATATGGGAGGTTCCCTTATCTTCGTACCTACCCATCTTACTGTGCGGTATATTCTTGCGCATATTTTTGTGGAGATTTCGTGTAACCTCTGTTGTCAATTCTCTAAGCTCGTATATAAGTCCGACTCACATGATGGGATGTTACTCCAACTGAGTACCCCATATGTGGTTGGTTTCACATAGTATTCTTCTCACATGGTTTTTCTGTACAACTGGTTAATTTCCTCCAGGTATAAGCAAGTAGGTTCTACAAACCTTTTCTCTTCAGATGGGTCCAATGGCACAATGACTCTATATTCTCCTGACTCGAATTCCATCTTCCTCGTCTTTAAGTTGATTGTGGATCGATAGTCAAACACCCAATCCAAGACAAACAATATTGTATAAGGTGTTGTGCCATCCACTATCTCTATTACTTTGAAATTGGCTTTAGTACGCACTCCATCTAGATCTATTGTCACTCCTTTTAGTCTTCCAATTGGTAGAAATCTATGTTGATTTTCTAGTTTCAGTTGAACAGGTGAATATCCTAATGTGGGTTTTCCCATACATTTGCATGTCTTCTTGGGTATCACGTTTACTTCGGATCCTAAATACAGTATAATATCTCCCATGTTGAAATATCCAATGTTGGCGTTCAGTATGAATTATCTTTTTGTTCTCCTCCTTGTATGCAAATGATTAACTATTTTTTGTTCTACCTTTCCTTCTGCCTCTATGCTACATCTTTCTAGCATATTTTGTAATACTTTAACATAGGATGGATCATTTAGTAGTTTAACATAGGATTGTAAAAAACCCTTAATCGTACTTACTTGTCCCAGGGGTTGTGCTTCTTTGGTATGGTGCAGCAATGGAGGCATCTTGTATGTTGGTACTTCCTTATTATGTTGCGCAGTTGATGTCGATGCAATGTCTGGCTTCACGAATTCTTGTTTGGCCTGCTTGAATATCTCCTTTTCGTTCTGTGCATCAAATTGCTTCTTTGGTTCAACATTCTTCTTCACCCATTAGTCTTGCGATGGATCTTACCTTACTACATCGTTTCTTGTCTTAGCTCCTCCTCAGGTAACTATGTTAATGTTTCTTCCTTCACCCTTGCTTTCACCAAAATCCACTGAACATTCTGATTTTTTTTATTTCTCTTTTCCTGGATCTTCCCTAATAGTGTAGGGCATTCTTTCATGTCATGATCTGATGTGCAACAACAATACACACACGTCACAGGTGGAAGTGGACATTATCTTGCATAGTGTCCTGGTTGTTTACAGTTGTGGCATACCACTGGTCCTTTGCCTCTTACAAAGCCTCCTCTTCCTCTTCCTCCACCTCTATAGCCATCTCGATCTCCTTGTGGTGCATTATACTGAGGTGTCTGGTTACAGTGTGTGGGATTATAGTGTGGCTATGCGGTATCATACTGTGACTGCACAATGTTATATTGTTGTTGCGCAGTGTTATACGAGGCTGGTACTTGGTTAAACTGTGGTGCATCTTTCCCGGTCATCATTTCTGCATGCACCATGTAAGCATATGATGTTCTTTACCTCATGAGGTCTATGGTCTTGCAATCTTTGTCATCATGGCCTACTAACCTGCAAAAGTTGCAATATGAGATCTTAGTTACTATCTGGTACTTCTGCATCATTGGGTAGTGGTATGGATTATGCCCCTGTTTCTTACAGATCTCACACCATAGTCCTCCTGTTGGAAATGGGTTTGGCATTCCTGCTTCCATGTACTGCACGAATGTTGGACATTCGTTCTTATGGTGTCCTTTTGTCCTACATGTGGTACACCAAATGGATTCTCTTTTGTCCTTACCTTTTTTTTGGTTTAGATGGAATGTGAAGTTCTTCATATCATCCTTCATCTCTTCTATGGATGGATCTATCTTCTAATATTGGTTCTCTTCCAGTTGTAGGGATTCTTTTAGAGCCTCTACATGTGTCTGAAACTTTTGTTATTGCAATGGGTATTTCAAGTGTGGTAGCAGTGAATTGACGAACATATGCCTATGTTTCATATATGCCATGACATACTTTATCTTTCCCTTCAGTCATTTGAATCTCTACTCAATCTCCCATACACTTTCTCTTGGTTTCTATCTAATCGCTATCATCTCATTCATGTATTTATCCTATGAACTAGGCTTTTGGAATTCATTTATCAACAACTTCTTGATATCTCCAATCATTTTGGTTGTCCTTGGTGGATTGTTTGTAGATAATCTCATGTACCAATCCAGTGCGTGATCTCTTAGCGTAATATCTAATTGCACAAATTTAGTGTCCTCATATGTGATTTGTTTCTCTTCCCAAATATTTTCACAAATGAAAAAGTTCTTCTTAGGGTCATCTGATGCCTCTCCTTTCAATTCTGGTAACCTGGTGGTGGGATCATGTCCTTCCATTCTGAATGTTGAACTACTACCTCCACGCGGTGTAGATACTTGACTAGTTCTTCCTAAAGTGGCTCTCCCAGTTGTTGTCCCTTGTGTATATGTACTTCCTGTTGTCTTCCTTCTCTCGAAATTCGGTTGTCTAAATGGTGGTGTTCTTCTTGGTGTATTAGTCGCACATGGGTTTATGGGTTCCGCACTAACACTAATATGGATAGGAGTGTTGCCTTTTATTCCCACTCTTGGACCTCTCATCTTCCTCTCATATGTCACGCACATGATTTCCTAAATATTCTCCATAGCCCAGAGATCCTCTACCTCTTCTTCATCACATGTCAATCCCTCCCTCGCAGCTACGACTCTCTTCTTGGTGTTCATATTATATTTGTAGGGTACTCCACTACGCGTTTTTCCAGCTATTTCCATGATCTTCTTGATCTGGTATTTTCCCATCATAATGGGGTCCAAGGCCTCCTCCTTCTTTCCTTTATCCCTTTCTCCTTCCATTCCTCCTTCTCCTGTCAGTGTTTCCCCCCTTCCTCCATGCACGTAGGAAATTTTAGTTGTCTAAATCCATTTTCATTACACCTTTGTTATATAGTAATATATTAACAGAAGTATATAATGATCTAATTTACCTACCTCAAAGTCCCTTCAATAAATCTTGTTCTACCACATTGTAATACTTCATTGTATCTACTGTAAATTATGTGATAAATCCTGTAACAATGTTGTCTAACTAGAAATCTAATGCCCGCATAAACTTATTATCAACTCGTTGTAACTGTGTGATATCTTCAGGGTTCCACTCTAGTTGTCTGATCCAATTTTTGGGATGGTTGTATTTCAACATTTTTATCCACTCCTGCAATACATGCGAAAAATCATAGAAAAATACTTCATGCAAGTCGTTGAATACGTACTTGTCCAGATATTTGAATAGTGTCAACTTTGAGTTTTTGTTATCTTTCTACGCAAACTCCAACTCCTTTGTTTCCAAACATATCTATATATATTCCTTTGTTGGATTCCACAGTATCAAGATCCCCTTTTAGATTCTAATTCTCTCAATGCCTTGTTGTCTGATTTGAAATTCTTTTAACATGTCTTCTGCAAATCTCATATACTCAATCCCATCTTGTTCCAACCACTTGGCAACAAAACCATTTGTTGTCTTTTATCACTCTTATTTTCTACTTAAGATTATTTATTGGTTATTCTTATCCTACCTTACTATCATATATTAACCCCGGTTCATATCTGATAAGATCCCAACAAAATCCCTCTAAAACTATCGACCCCTCTGGAAAACCAGAAGGCAACACAACACATAGAGTATATTGCATTGTCTCACCCAAGATAGCTCTATGAGTGGTCGCAATACTCAGGTGTTTGCAACCTAGGAATGAGTGGAGATCTATGGTTGTATCTTGTAATCTTTATTTATTCAGTATAACATCTAATTATAGTAGTCATCCGATTCATGCATGTGAAATACCAGATCTAATTAGTTAATTCATTCATCTAACATTCACAACTTAAGAACAATAAGGATGCATACATTCATTCACACAACACAGGTGTTACCTTCATTCACCCCTCCTGGGATACGTCCACAAATATCTATCTCTTAAGCTCTTTATTATGGTTCAGTAATATGCCACGCCATGCATGTTTACAATCTTATATCTTACTCTCTCCAACAGGCTCCTCGATCTGTGTGATGCTGACTAGATCGCACTAGGCTCCTCAGCCTACAATATAACCCTCTAGATCGAGTCGCTCATAGATTCCCTATCTCACCAACTTACAAAATTGTATAGTTCTTACAAATATTTCTTCCTCGGTCAATCCATCCTCTCTCTCTCTCTCTCAGTTGACTCTCCTCTTATTCCTCTAAGTACTACCTCTTTATATTCTTGTTTCATCAGCCATTACAATACATTACAAAAAACCTAACCCTAGCATCGTTAGGTCTTCCATGCATGCGTGCCTCGCTTGCTTCCCTTACATGTGGTGATTTTCCTTCCAGTTTTCCTTTCCTCCTTTCATGCTTCTCTTACCAAAAATAACCTTTTCTCTTGGCTAGGTCTGCATCTAACATGGGATCTCATTCTCTTCCTATGGAGCAGCCTTCACTGCATGGTTCCCGATGTTTCCTGCTATCGGGATTAAATCTTCTTGATCTCCCCCAAGTTCCATACCTTCTTCTTCCTCCCTTGCTTCTCCAAATTCTTCTTCGCATCCACCGATCTGGGGACTCCTTCCTCTCTACGTTTATCTCTACTTAAATCTTAGACTCGCCATTATTTCTTATCTTCTCACCTTCCTCAACTCTTCCTTCCTTCCTTCATATGTTCCTCTTGATCAGATTTCTTTCCAAAACACCTCAGACTGCTTCACTGCTTTATTCACTTTTTCGCACCACCACTTCTCAAAAATGGTGGCTCTCCTTAAGGCTCACTCATTTCTTGTGTTCGTTTCTTGATCTTACCCAATTTTTCAAAGAACCCTTTCCCTTTCTCAGGTCATGATCCTACCCCAAAATCACCCTACCTCAAGCATAGGTGTTTAGGTTTCCATCTCAATTGAGGGAATATTTATCATCCCCTCCTCAATCAATAATAGTTTGATCCACAAGGGAATTTCCATCAACAGTCTATCGCACACACCTTTCTTGAAAATTTCTTCCACGTATGAAAAATATTAGTGATTATCGGCTGCAAATTCGACGATGGATCCCTCCAAAGTCGTGTGAACCCATAAATCGAATACTCACGTGATATGGTGATATAGTTGGTGAAGTGTTGTGATATTCTTTGTATCCTAGGTACAGGTCTTCTTGACACACTCTTGGAATTCTGGAGCTTATTGGAGCTTATCTATCTAATGGAATAGTTCTTCCAGGAATTTAATCCAGAATATCTCATACTGGTCACTCAATCTTTTTGAGTAAAATACATAATATCTTGTATTCCTCTCGCTCTTTCCCCACAACTCCACTTCCTTCCATATAAAGGAATCACAATTTATCTCCCACCATTGTTGAATATCAGATCTATAGATCCCTGGAAGCATTCTCCTCACAAGTTCACTTTTAAGGCATAGGTCCCGACAACGAAACCATTTTGTTGGTACAAAAATTTTCAGACGAGGGTCCTTCTTAGGTTACCAACAAAAGGTACCTAAGTATTCTAGAGTGCTGGAATTTTCATCTTCCTAGGAGGGAAGAAGACTCACCTGAAGCACAATTGAGACATGAAGGATAGGGAAGGGTAAGGAGAATACTTAGACAAACCTCTAAGGTATCAAGGCTAACTGTAACCTTGCACAGAATAGACTAAACATGTAACAGTCCTAAGGAATTCCTAACTGGGAAATAAACAAACAAAGTTTATTTGTCATTCATAACGAAGCATTTGGGTACATCAGACACAAAGATAATAAAGAAAAATATTCCATTTATCCATTAATACTGAATACACAAGATGTAGATTCAAAATTTAGGCCTCTGATTATATTGATAATACCAAAATTTGATACATTGTCTGTCTGGTTCTACATATTATAGTATTGGCCCATTACATCCTTGAATCTCATCATAACATCAATATTAACAACATGAATAGTAATATCTCTAGACTAACATACTAGAAAACAATGACATTAGAGCCCTTTCATTAACCTTTCACTATTAGCCTACTACAATCACATCGGTCTCCTATATATAATCTGATATTGCTGGTTAAGAACTCAAGAGTTATTTCTTTTCTTGACATTTTTTCAAATTATTTACTCAAATCTAATGTTGCGTTGTCCCTTTAACTGTTTTTTGTTTCTCTCTTTTATCTATTGTCCATCTTCTCAATATCTTGCACAACTTCCATTCTCCAAAATGAAGCTACAATGTGTTGCATGTAACTTCTATTCAACAAAACGAATGGCCCAACAATACTATTCAAACCATTTTTCTTTCTCATGACACTCATTCCTCCTTTGTAACATAGCATTCTTTTATTCTTTTTCAAGCTCGTTAAAAAATTGAAAAAGACAAAAAAATCAAATATTCCAAAAAGAGGGGATGGGATATATCAATTATTTTTTTGGCAACAAGATAGTCTCCCTTGGACAAATCAAATCCTTCCATTTGTTATCAAGCATTGGGATCTATTATGACCTTAGGAACTTGTTCTCGCTACATAGAGTTGTGTCCTCCATTTGGTTACTCTTCCAAACATTTGGAGAGTTTTCAGTGCCTCTTGCATCACAGACTTATGTCAATATTATGTTGTCTGAGTCTGATCATATTTTGTGCTTTTTTCCAAGGGAATTTTTTTCCAACCTGAGTCGGCCATTCTAAAGTTTGTCTCTTGAATTTCATGAGTTGGTCGTCCCATGAATACAATCAAGTACAGATTTAAAATTGACAAAGTTTTGTGCCTGATGATGGCGATCCTCTAGTCTTTCCTCAATGGTATGTCGAAGACCTCAGAGTAGTGAGTCTTACACTCCTATTTTACTCCTACCTAAGCTACTGAAGATCTTAAATTTGTTTCTCGAGATATGAAGTCCTCATCTCCAGCCACAGGCATTGATGCTTCCTGATGATGCATATTGTATTGTATTCAAATATCATCAAGTGATTTTGAGATGTAGATTCGTTGTGTATTGCTCGCGGCTACACTTTAAATAGACATTTATATGACATGGATCTGCAGTGTAATTGATTGGAAGCCATGATTAGTTCATCCCGACCATGGGTATTCCTGCCTTGAAGAGATTATTATTGTATTGCAGATGAAGACCTCCAGAAGTCTGGTCTCGGCTCACCCGACTCCATGCCTTCCCACTGGTAAATATATTTTAATGTATTTTGGCCATCAGTTTCTCTTCTGACCTCACACATTAAGGCGAATATGTTACAGCCCTAAAATTCTCTACCTATTCATACATGGCATTGTCCTTTCTACTCACACAATTTTCCAAATTACTGTTGAGGATATCTCTTTAAAAACCCATTTTTTGGAGCATGTACGTGCATTGCTGTACTACTACCCACGTACATACGCTAGTTTCATACTATACATCCTGCATACATATGCTAGTTTCACACTAAACAACTCACATTTACCCCCAAAAATTGCAAAAATTAAAAAGTTGCAAGGAATTAGGTAGATTTTATGGGCTATCGAGGGTTTCACAACCAATTCACCCGTTGTAGCCCATCCCCAAACTGAATAACTATCTTTTTTTCATATAAAAGGAGGTATTGGGGTCCCATTCCATCATCAAGCATTAGAACAGAGAATCTTTGTCAAAATCCCTTCCCCTTTTAGCCCAAGCTTTGCAGCCCTTTCTTATATTTGGCCTCAACATTCCCCCTCCATCCCTCTCTCTATACAATCCCTTCCTTAATTCCAAAGAAGATCAGTTTATTGTGAGAGGTATTATAGGAATTATGCACTTGGAGAAATAGTAAGATGATCTCGGACCAGGTTCGTAGAGATTCTACCAACGAGAAGGTTGTAACTTTTGTAATCTTCACATTTGAATAAAAGAATTTTGTTTATGTCCCAAATATTGTGTTTTTGTTCTTATTTGATTAATGCATTCACATTTGTATCTGAACTCTAACACTGATAAGTAGAGATAGAGTATCTTGTAGTTTGTTGTCGTAATTGTTTGCAGGTCATCTTTGGGAGGAGACCAAGAGTCCAAGAAACTAAAAAGGAGAAGGAGGTTTACATCAACCGAAAGGACCTAAGGTACACCCTCTTTTCCTTCTCGTATCTTTTAAGGTCATATTGTTTGGGGTAGTTTAGAAATACGATTGTCTTTTAAGGGAGGTCAATTATCTGCCTATACTCTAACCCAGTATAGTAATAGGGGCATTTTCCCCGCTAGCACTTAGGATTTAATCCAAAATTAAGGAGACATGTCCTCAACCATTTCCCTCATTATATCATGGTGGTTAAGCCTCTCAATCCTATATATTGAAGGTATTTCCAAGGTGAAAGAGAGAAGACTTCATATGTCAAACCTTTGATTCTGGGAGAAAGAATCATCATTTTGATTACAAGGTTTTCATGCAAGGGTTGGATGATGAGAGCTTGGAGAAGTTACTTCATTGTTAAGCATGCTTTGTAGATTTTTTCTTTTGTACTTCCAATTAATATAAACTTTCCATATTCTCTTTTGTCTAATCATATAGAGTAGGAGGAAGAGTTCTTTTGTTGGTATTTGTAGAGTTTAATTTGTGTTAAGGAGATTGGAGATCAATCCCAAGGATTGGAGCAACGAGGATGAACATCAAAATAAGGTACGCCACATTCTTCTTCTCTCTTTCTTTATTGGTTGAGTTAGATTTAAAGGGAAAGTAATAACCACTTGTTCACTTCTGTCTTTGGACCAAAGAATGTGTTGCTTGATTGGTTGAGTTAGATTTAAATTGAAATTAGTAACCACTTGTTCACTTCTATATTTGGACCAAATAATGGGTCTTGGTCCAAAGGTAAGATTAGCTTGTATGTAGGGTAATATTTATCACAACAGAAAAATGGCGACCCCATTGGGGATGGAATTTGACTAATCTTTCATTTGTTTCATCTTGTATCCTTGCTTGTGATTAGATATTTCTTTTTTGATGCCTGATTCTGAGTTATTTCCCCTTCCCTCTTCTTGTTTGAAGAGTTTACAGAGCCATTGACTAATTCTCTGCTAAGTTTTAGCTTGTGGAAGCCATTTTTGAGATTTCTCAGGACCAACACTCCCCTACAGTTCACACAAGGGAAACATTATCCTAACTGGTGCTCCCCCTAAGCCTCCTAGGGGGCGACATAACACCTTTTTCCTTTGGTAACAGGGGTTTCAGTCTCCTCTTTTAAGTGTTTTTGTGAAGTTATACCCTACTTTTCTTAGTCTTCTTTTAAGAGGATTTTAGCCCAAAGTCTCATGATCTATCTTTGACTTTGTTTGATTGAGAATTTGACATTCATTACTCATTTCATTTCCTTCTCTGAGTTTGCAAATTTATTCTAGTTGTGAAATTGTATGATCCCATTGGGTTAACAAGATCCCTTGGTTCATACTGCCTTTCATTTTTTTGATCTTAGTCTTGCAAATATTTCAGATTGATTGATTGTTTAGGAGTTTTCATCAACTAGAATTTGCAAAGGTTGTTTGGTATTGAGTCTTTTTTCTCTTCATTGAAACATCTCGCTTTTATGGACGATTAGGACTCTCTTGTTTGCCACAACCTATCTTTGAATATTGATTCTTGCTACTCTTGTTTGATGATTTTCATGAGTGTTTGTCTACTTTCTCTTTTACATCTCTGAGTCCTTGATTGAACAAGTTATATCACACTTGATTTCTTTCATTTTTTGAGTGTGTTTTGTTTGGTTTCTTTTTTTCCTCAGATTTCTTTGTGTCAAACATAGATCTCTTTAATTTCAGTTGAAAGTTAAGAAGAAAAAATATTTGCATATCTCATTGCATACATAATCAAACAAAGAATTTTTTTCATTCCTTAGGAAGTTTTTTTTGGTGCATGTTTGGAAAAAGAGTTAGTTTTACATGTGCATTTTGGATTTCAGAAACATTTTCTTGGTATTTTGGCATCATCTTGCTCCCAAAAATTGAAAAGTTGTATAATTTTATGAGTTCTTTCTTGTGTTAAGAAGAGTATAATTCTTCTCCTTCTCATACATAGAATTCATCGAAAATAATGAACTACATCTCATTCTTTTACATTCTATTGGAGTCGAGTCTCTCACATCACCAGTTTCATATCCATGAAATTATTGAGTAAAAATCCATTAAAATCAACCACGCACTAATAAAATCAACTAGAACATTTTTTTCTTTTAGCATACCAACAATAGCACAAGATTAGGGTCTTTGGACTAGGCAAAGTGAGTAAATTTTCCAAGACTACTAAACAGACTATAGAGCACTAAAGGGTGAACAAATATAACTTTCATATAAGCATGTTCGGGAACCCCCTCTCACATAGGGTATAAAAACAAGGTCACGTGCAGACGAGAAGTGGATATTACCCCTCCAAAGCTTGACAAATTATAGTGGAAAGAGGGTATACTAGGGGTTCTTTCTGAAGTGTCACTAACTCATTTTGTCTCAGTACTTCATGAGATATGAATCCGTTTGGGGTCCTCTAGAATCTATTGGTCCACTTGTCCTCGATCCTCTGGAAGAATTTTAGATTTTGATATAATGACCATACATTTGGTCCCGACTGTCGAATGTACCCACTCGAAGGCTGACTATGAGTTGGTAACCCTAGTGTCCTTTCCTAGGTATCTACAGAGGTGACTATGGGTGGATTCCCACAATACCTAGGGTAGATGTTGCATCACACTTTCAGTACCCTTGGAGGGTGATCCCGCAAAAGAGAGGGTTACTTGCACCGAGAAGGGATATCATGTGTAGGTAAGGGTAGTTGTTTATCATTTCTTCACTGGCGCCTTGACATCCCACCTTCAGAAGATCATTGAGCCTATTGTTTCTTGGTTGATTTATTTTAGTTTTCTTATAAGTGTGTTTCTTTGAATTTTGTAGTCGGCCTTAGAATAGAATATCTCATAGTATACAAGGTATGGATCCTGAAGTTCAAGAAACTCAAAATAATGTTTCTTATGAAGGAATAATCAAAGATCAAACTTTTGAGACTGGCAGTGTAGTTCCTGGAAGTGGCCAACACATAGAATAATTGGACACAACTTTCGTAGAAATCCTTGCATCTTACATGAATCCTCTTTTTACTAATCCACTCAGTCAACCACTCACTGATCCACCATTCAAGAGATATTTTGATGCCTATTCTTCTTACAAGTTACCACTCAGTTCAACCACTACAAAATATTTTGGCATGAACCCACCATTTTTTGTTTTCCCTGAAGGACTTGGGAATTTATATTTATCCATAACTCATGTAGTTTCTACTACTAGTTCTTCTTATTTACTAAAAAGATCGGTGACCTAGGTAAGCCTGACTCAACCACTTGTAAATACATCTCTCTTCACACATGGGTCGGGTAATATTCTTGCTTCATTATTTCCACACATGCACACACCAAGTTCTTTCCTTGGTCATTCCATTGGTTAGATGGTCAACAGTCAATTCATTCACACAACCAAGGTTACAAAAATGACTCAACCTCCATCTCACACATCGCATATCAATTCACCCTACATTGGAGGTTAATCTTCAATGGGAGGCCAACCTCTAGCTAAGGGGAAACCTTCAGCTGGAGGGACATTTTTTACTAGGGGGAAACATATGTGGTTGCAAAATCAACAAGATTGGGGGAAAGTAACTCCTACAATTCATTCTATCCCTACTACCACTGTCCTATATCATGGACAACCATATTGAGAAGTTGTTAATCCTTTGTGGGGTCAACCCAATCCGAAGGGAATTCTTCAACAAGGAACTTTTCCCTTTCAATCTATAAACCCCTTGATCCCAACGCAACAATACTCCCTTCAAACACAATATACGGTAGGTCCATCAAGACAATCAAAAAACATGGGGGGACCTTCAGGTTAGTCACAGTACATAGGATGTCTATCTGTTCAATCATAGTACATGGATGGACAATCAATACACGCACCTTACATCTGTGGACAAACAGGACAGCCACCTTACATGGGTGGAAAACCCAAGAAACCACCATATATGGGAGGACCATCTAGTTTTTCCATCTCGTCGCAACCTGTATATGGTCCTACTGGTGTTTACATTCCATATGGTTACCACCAGTATCCACACGCTAACTGACAACTTCCATTATTTTCTACATTATATATGCAAGATATGTTGCATTTGACAAACGATCCCATTCAACATGCCCCATTTTGGCCCACCATCCCTACCAAATTACCATCTGACATCCCAAAATTCGACGAAAAACCTAGGGAATATCCTAACAATCATGTTATGACTTTCCATTTATGGTTTTCCTCCAACTCTCGGATGGATGACTCCATCCATATTAGGATTTTTTAGAGAACACTTATAGGTGTTGCAGCCAAATGGTATATTGATTTTTCATGTAGCTTCTTTGTTGACATTAATTCTCTTTCGATGGATTTCCTTATTCATTTCCAGTTTCCTATACGATATGGGACCCATATAGAGATTTTGACCTCACTCCAACAATCCTCTTCCACCCACAGATATGATCATATTCATGAGTGGAGACGGTGGAGATGGTTGACTAAAGCTCCAATTCTAGACTAACTCCTCGCAGATTGGTTTACAAAGTCTCTCTTGCCTCCCATTTCCTGTGATGTTTCTATGGGAAATGTTGTTACTAAGAAGAAGGCTATCAGTCGTGCTTAATATTTGGACTTGGTATATTCTCATTTTATCACATTTTATGATCTGATCCCTAATTCTCCCCGTTCATTGAATGATCCAACAAGACCTACGCCAGAACCATGTTATGTTTCAAACACTACAAATTCTTTCACTCCTTATCAAACCTTTGAGGTGAATGCAGTCCAATCCACTTCATCTCGGAAACCAAGAGGTAAGAAGAAAAACAAGGGTAAATCCAAAAAATCTTCAAACCAACGGGATACTGCTAAGACTATTGATACTCAACCGAATAGGAAGGTTGGGTGTCTTTGCATGATTTTTGAGGAAGACCACTACACGAAATACTACCCTCATCACGAGGAAGACACTAAATTTTTTAAGGGCACTTCCCAACTGGTTCAGCAACAACATTTGGTTGCACAAAATCTTTCACCTCCACAAAGGAGCAACGCAAGTCATTCACACCATGGGGATGCTTCCTCAAGCTCCTATGAGGTGTACATGTTTAAAGAGGTTAATGTAACGACTCAAGAAAATACTTATGAAACTCCTCTAGGTGATCATTCTAATGGAAAGGCTTTTGATCAGCCATCCACATCCACTTCTCCTCCATCTCTCGATCCTCTTCAGATTGAGAATCCAATTTATGATGCAGTGTTGCACCCGCCCAATAACATAGTTCGAAAAGTGACATTTAATCCAAATTACAATGCCGCCCAAAACTATAATATAGTTGAATATTTGACACAGGCGCCTTGTGATATATCAACCCTTGAAGTTCTACAGAATTTTCCAAGTCAACATAGAACCCTGTTGTCAATCATTGGAGCTATGGATCCAAAGGAATCAAATATGATTATGTTTAATCTAGACTATTTTAAGGAGAGGCTCTCACACCACCTAGCATTGCAAATTCAATTTTGTTTTGTGGAAAGAAAACCCATCGCACCATTTTGGATGAAGGAGCCTCCACCTGTGTCATGTCTTTGCATTGTTGGAGAGCCCTTGGTTCTCCTAAACTTACCCCATCTCCTTCCACCCTGAAAGCGTTTGATGGGCATGGTTTTGAACCTCACAGACTCTTACAATATTTCATTATGACATTGAAGGATAAAACCATTTCGATCGATATCGAAGTGGTTGACGCACCCCTGAATCAAAATTTTTTACTTTGTCATAGTTGGTTCTATGTAATGAATATTGTCGCATCTTTGGGTTTCATATGTTGAGATTTCCCCATCAAGGAAAAATTGTCACTGTTGACCAACTTGAATATATAACTCCATATCTCCACAATTTCGCAGCAAATAATGTCCCTTTTCTAAGTCAATATATTCTTGAGAGTGTAGGAGTAGGTCTCCTTAAGAATTCCTCTCTCATGGGGGGTTTTCCTTTACCTTCTCCTACCACCCCATAGGTTTACACGTTAAATATGATTTTGAATCAGGCGCGACAATCCATAGAATCACTTGATCCTTTGGTAGTACCTTATCATAACGAGCATAGTTCTTTTCCTATGTCAATCTCCTTAAAAAATGAAATGTATGCCTACGAGCATAGTTCATTGTCTCTTCCAATCTTGTTAAAAAATGAAATAGGCCCCCCTCCATTAGAATCGAGTCTCACTTTGGATCGATTACTTGAAACTTCTTTTCCTCCTCCTAGTGAAAGTATTCCTATTAGTAGTCAAAAGTATAAACAAGGAAAGAAGAAGAATCACCATAGGAAACGACGCTTGGGGGCCAAATCTCTAGCCTCTACACTATTATAAAAATAGGATTGCGAAGAAATAAAATAAAACAAATGCAGAAATAAATCACACAAGATACACAATACAATAGAGACACAAATATGCGTGGTTCACCCAATGTGGGCTATGTCCACCAGAGAAATTTTAAGGTCCTTCATTTATTATTATCCAACAAATGAAGGGATACAACCTACAACACACCCGTTGTAACTTCCTCTTTATTCTCTCACGGTCTTCTCTCTCAAAATACAATATTCACAATAATACACAGTTCCAATACAATTCCCTCATAACAGAGAGTTTCCTTCTAGGGAAAAAAACCCTAACATAACTTCTACCATCAGATATGTGACCTTATAATGAGTGGTCCAGATTGACTACGAAATTACAATATACATTTACCAGGAAATTTTTACTTCGAGGGATTCACCCCCAAACCCCCACTGGCCCTAGACCCTGCAGGGAGGGAAATACCCCCTTGCAACCCCCCCTCTGCGTGGAGGGGTATAAAATATTCATGGGATATAAACATGGATGGAAACAAAGACCTATGAATCAGGAAGATAATCAAGCTCCACAACCAATAATATCCCACTTGGAGATTGATCACAACAACGCCACCATTGTTTTTTATGTTGGAATATGATCCTTCTTGGACCTGGAAAATTTCTCATCTTCATATTCATGCTTGAAGGCCAAATGAAACTGAGCAGGAACTCAGTTTCTCCCTATTTAATCCCTTTGTGAACATGTTTGTAGGATTCTAGCTAGTATGTATCTTTTCCAACTTCAAATTTCCATCTTCTAAGATGGATCATATGAAATAGTACCTGAGTTGTATATGCTTAGTCTTTGAATAGAAGGCTAAGTTATTTTCAATATGAATGGCACTCTCACTATCATAGTACAACCTATTATTCTCCTTCTTMTTTCCCAATTCCTCCATAAACCTCTGTAACCAAATCATTTATTTACTAGCCTCTGTAGCAGCAACATACTTTGCTTTTGTTGTTGAAAGTGAAAAAACCTTTTGTAGTTTTGAAATCCAAATTATTGTTGTTCCGCCTACAGTAGAAACATACCCTATGGTGCTCCTCTTGTTATATTTATCACCTGCCATATCTAAATCAACATATTCTTGTAGAACAATGTCTGAACCTCCAAAACACAATGCATGAGTAGAAGTACCTCTCAAATACCTGATAATCCACTTTATTTCCTCCCAATGTTATTTACCTGGATTGTTCATACACCTTCTTGCAACTCCCACTACATGTGCAATACCTGGTCTTATTTAAACCATTGCATACATCAAGATGCCAATTCTTGATGAATAAGGGACCCTGGACATGTATTTTGTCTCCTCCTATGTCTTGGGACACATTTCCTTAGTTAATTTAAAATGGTTGGCCAAAGGTGTAACATCCCCAGCCACCTTAGTGCTGGGATATGCCACGTGAAATCATTTTCTAACTGTGTACAATATTTAAAGCATGCAGATACTATGAAAATACACATTTTTATAAGAAATATAATTGAAAATACACATACAGGAAAAACCCATAAAAATAAATGCATAAATAACGTTACAACATGGAATTTAACACACAATTGACACTTATATTTTATAGACAAACAACCAACTGTGTGCATACCTTCCATGGACCTCCCACCCTTAGACCATGTTGCTCAGCAGTCTCAGCAGTGGGTCACCCGGGAAAAGGAATTCTTAACCAGGCTGATGTATCTCAGACAACAGGAAAAATTCTCTCACAGGTTCGAACTCAATCTGACATTCTACAGTCCCTCATTCCCCACATGCCTGTACCACCCCAAGAAATGTTCCCCTTCTCTTCTCAACAATCCTTTGGCTGCCCCATTTCCTTTATGTGGCTTCAAAAATAGGTCATATAGGAAGTCTCAAAGCCTTGTGGCTTCAGTTTAGAACCTTCAAAAAAGAAATTCCTAGCAAGTCTCTCACCCAGATAAAGTTCCTCAAAGGATTGACAACCCATCTCTTCAGTATCCCATGGGCCTGAAAACCCAATTCTTTAGTCCATCTCTTCAGTTCACCAAGTACAGGAACATGTGCATGTTTAGTACTGGCTCGGGTAAGGTACAGGTGTGTTGTTCCTGGAAAAGAGGTATGATGGATAGCTGAAATCTATGCGTTCCAGAAATGGAGGAGTGATGGAATGAAAAATGGAATGGATGGCAATTGCACTAAGTCCATGCTCTTTGTATGCATGTTCCCAACTTGACACTTGTCAAGTTGAGAGCTATTTTGGCCCACTTATCCCCATCCTTAGAACTTAGGATAAAAATAATTATCCATAATTTGTACTTTAAGGAATATTAATATAATATTCCTCTTTAGCTTAAGCTCCCTAGATTATCCCCTTAGCCTTAAAATTTATCCCCCTTTCCCTAACTAGTGGAGTTTAATCCCCCATACTCTTTCACCTGGTTGGTCTTCACACAGTGATGTATTTTTCATTAATATTTTCATATGAATACATTAAATTTACATCACAGATATATGTGTTCTTTCTTCATCCCATCTCCCCTATTTATGCATTTTCCTCAGTTCAATATATACACACATACAACCAAAATTTCAAAAATACTCAAAAATATGTGGGTCTTTAAATTCTTCTTTATTTTCAACATTTTCTCTTCATTTTCCCTAAGTAATTTTGGCTCAACAACTGCTCTATCTTCTGGGTTGTCCCAACTTACTGGTGTGTTGCACCTTCTTCCATAAAGTGCCTCAAATGGGCTCATCTTTTGATATGCTTGGTACATATTTTTATAAGGAAACCCTACTAAGTGTAGATAGTCTTCCCATTTTGATGGTTTATCCATCACATGCATCCTCAACATATCCTCAATCATTTGATTCACCCTCTTTGTTTCCATCTGATTCTGGATGATAAATTGTGCTAAAATTCAAGTTTGTTCCAAATACCTTAAATAATACTTTCCAAAAATTTGATGTAAATTTTGGATCTCTGTCAAACACATTCGTCTTGGGTATACCATGTAGTCGAGCAACTTGCCTCATATAAATATCAACAACATTGGTTTCCTTGTGAGTAAGCTTTACTGGAATAAAATGGGCATCTTTGGTAAGCTTATCCACCACTACCATGATAAAGTCATGTTGTTTTCTTGTTCTGGGAAGTTTGGTTATGAAATCCATTATTATAATTTTTCATTTCCACTCAGGAATGGGTATTGGTTGTAGAAAACTAGCTGGGTGTCTATGCTCATCCTTAACCTTTTGACACTCCAAACATCTGGCAATGAAATAAACAACTTCTTTCTTCATGCCTGGCCAATAATATTGGCTCTTGACAGCTGCAAGAGTTTTCCGATAACATGGGTGCCCAGCATAAGGCACATTATGCATTTCTCTCAATATCAGATTTTTCAATTTCTGGGAATTTGGTATATAAATTATGCCCCTGTACATGATAATTTCCTCGTTTCCAAGATTGTAGTCTTCAATTTTCTGCTGCAAAATACCTTGTTGTAATTTTGTTATTATTTCCATGAATTGCAAATCTGATTTTGCAACCTCTAATATTTTGTCCTTCAAATCTAATTGGTACATGCTAATGGTTGTAGCATGCAACTCATGCACTCTTGTGCTAAGTGCATCAGACACCTTGTTCTCTTTCTCTTTGATATGTTGTACATCAAATTCATATTCACTGAGAAATTCTAACGACCTGCTTTTCCTAGAATTTAAAGTTGGTTGTCCAAATAAATATTTCAAACCATTGTGGTATGTACTCAACTCGAACCTTTTTTCCATGAGGCAGTACCTCCACATTTTCAAGGCATGCACTATGGTTTCCAACTCCAAATAATGAGTATCATAGTGCCTTTCATTCTCCTTTAACTTCCTTAATTCATATCATACTACATACCCATTTTCACTAAGGACTCCACCAAGCCCTTCTTTACATGCATCAGTGCATACAATGAGTATTGGAGCACTTGTTAATAATTGATTCAAGTGTTGAAAACTCTTTTCACAATCCAATGTCCACTGAAACTTCACCCCCTTATTTTTCAAGGAAGTGATCAGGTGTGCAATCTTTGAGAATCCTTCAATAAATCCTCTATAGTAACCTACAAGGCCCATGAATGATCTGAACTTTGTCACATTTTTTGGTGTTGGCCATCCTCTAATGGCCTCAATATTTTCAGGATCTACTACTATACCTTCCTTTGAAATGATATGCCCCAAATAATGAATTTGCTTCTGATAAAATTAGCACTTGCTCAATTTAGCATACAATTGATTCTCCCTTAAAAACTGTAACACCATCCTCAAATGTTTCTCATGTTCTTCCTCTAACTTAGAATATATAAGAATTTCATATAAAAATACAATGACAAACTTATCTATGTATTCTCTGAAAATACCATTCATTAAACACATGAAGACAGTTGGTGCATTTGATAACCCAAATGGCACCACTGTGAACTCATAATTCCCATACATTGTTCTGAAAGCAGTCTTGTTGATGTCTTATTATTTAATTATTACCTAATGATAACCTGACCTAAGATCAACCTTGGAGAATATTTTTGCATCTTTCAACAGTTCAAAGAGGTCATCGATCCTTGGCAAAGGATACTTATTCTTCACAATTACTTTGTTCAACTTCTTGAAGTCAATGGATATTATTAATGTTCCATCGTTTTTCTTCACAAATAATATTGGGGAACCCCAAGGTGACACACTTGGGTATATATACCCCTTCTTTAGAATCTCTTCAAGTTGCATTTGCAATTCCTTCAATTCTGGTCTACTCATCCTGTAAGGGGTCTTGGATACTGGGGTTGCTCCAAGCATTAGATTGATGGAGAAATCAATATCTCTTTTAGGGGGTAAACCTGGTATTTATTTAAACACATCTTCAAACTCTCTTAGTATTGCATAATCTTCAATATTTGACACTTTATCTTTAGGTGTCTCTTCCATATGTGCTTCAAATATTTGACACCATTTTCAATAACTTTTCTTCAGTTGTAATGCTGAAATTTATCTGACAGTTACTTCCCTGGGAATTCCTTGTATTGTCCTTAGGTTCCCATCATCATCCCATCAAGTAAATGCCTTATTATAACAATCTAGGATAGCATGGTGTTGTTCCAACCAATCCATACCAATTAGATAGTCATAGGAACCTAAAGGTAATATGTTCAAATCTCCCCCTATGCTCAGTCCATTCATTTTCACTAGACATGCCTTAACCATCTCATTAATTTTTCTTTTAGCTCCAGTAGCCAACTGCACCAACCAAGATTTTACAAGCTTGCTTCTTGGCAAATGTAATATTTCCACCATCTTAGGATCTATATAACTATGACTAGCTCCTTAATAAATTAAAATAACAATGGTTTGGTTGTTGATCTTATCTTCCACTTCAATCATATGTGACTGAAACTCAGCTTTCTTATTGTCCATGGCTGCATAGATCCTAGGTACATTTATGCCCATGTCCTCTGTTGCCTCAACATGTTTTACATTGTGAACAGACCTCACTTTATCACCTTTGTGAGGAAAGTATCTAAACACATGATCTCCCCCACAACCCCAACATTTAATAGGTGGATTCCTTGGTCTTTCCCCCCTCTCTCAATCATTCTTGGTTCTCTAGAAGTTGGTTTTCCCTTAGGATTATTTCTGAAGAATGGTGTCTTAGTTCCCTTCTTCCTCTATTCCATCTTGTTTTTCTTCTTGTCTTCCCAAGTTTTTTGGAAAATTGGCCTTCCTTTATGTTGATCATAAAGGAATTTGTCTTGACTTATGGTCTCCTCCAATGTTTTGGGATCATCATATTGTATCTTATCACTGATGAATGATGGAAGCCCACTAAAATACCTGTTGTGGGGAAATTCTACCCTACGGACTAACAAGCTAGGGTTTAAACTTGCATGAAGATCATGACCCTTAAGAAATTACTTTTAACCTTCTACCCCAAACCTAAAACCCTTTTTCACATGCAAACGTGGAAGAACCAACTAACCTTTTTATCGACGGTCGGTGTAGATCCTCCATTGCGCTTTATCCCCTTTGCCTCTATTGCTCCTTCCAAAAAGATTTCCTGCAATCAAGAAAAAAATACGCATGCATGCTATTGTTCTACTAGAGGGTTAGAGATTAAGCATAAATCAAATAGAACATATAAGATTCTTGCATTTGGGACGGGAAAAGTAT
>SNQJ01S0027944.1:42567-63449 GCA_010110895.2 Picea sitchensis | reverse complement strand
ATCAGATTCAGGTGACAAATCTAAAGTCTCATTGGTTGGTATGGCAGGTAAAATTGGTGAAGGATTTGATTGTAGAAGTAACTTGTTTCACATAAGGGTCATCATGAGGCACACTAAGATTGACACATTGATAGATAGTGGATATCAATCTAACTTAATTTCAGAGGAATTGGTTAAGAAATTGGGATTAAAAACACAGATGCATCATAATCCTTACACACTTAAATGGATAAGAAACAATCATCAAATGTACATAACCAAGCAATGCACATTAAAACTTGCAATTTCATCTAAGTTTGTAGATGAGGTAACATGTGATGTAGTGCCACTAAGTGAATGTGGAATCGTCTTAGGAAGTCCATACTTGTATGATCATAAAGAAATATTCTACAGGGAAAAGAATCAATATCATTTTACCAAAGAAGGTCAAGAATATGTGGTTCATTCTCATCATGTAAAGGAAAATAAAACTCTTCAAACTATGGAACAATTAAGAAAGGCAGCTCAAGAAAGAAACACACGAATAATTTTTTCAAATCAAGTAATCAATCTTAAGAAATAACAGGAGATGATTGTGGAATGGAAAATCAATGACAGTTTGCTTCAAGACAAGCTAATATTGTGCAAATATTACAAACATATCAGGTCATTTGCAGTCATATTTTTTATGTTATCATTAGTAATGTTGTCTACATGGATGATAGTGGCTTCAGTAAGATGTGGCAGGGTACAAATGGCTAACAATATGTTGTCAATTATCATGATTTTGTTACAATTGATCTTGATGAGACAGGTGCATAGGATAGAGTTCAAAGGCAAAGAACAAGTCGGGTGGCCTGTCCTGAGCTTGATGACTAGTCAGTAACATTTTGTGGGACCAAAAGGTCCTTAGTGGGGAGGTGTGATCCAGAATTGGATCCAGAATCTTGATGGAGCTCAAAAAGGCCTAAAAATCAAATTTCTCATAATGGCTTAAAAACGTAATTTTGAATAGACCTCATCAATACGAACCCAATGCAACTTGAACGGGATCAAACAAACGTTGTATTCTCCTGATATGGCGATCTGTTCATTTTTCCAAACAGGAAAAAAATGATGATTGTATAGTTCATACAATCCATACAGTGACACGTGGAATCTGATTGTACAGGCCATTCCACCATATAGTTGATGTGACAGGCACAGTTGGCGATGATGTGGCAAGGTCTGTATAGATGACATGGCAGGCTGATTGGGCGTACGGATGGATGACGTGTTAGTATGGGTGGACCAATCAGGGAGTGAAATGTGTCACTCTTGCAGTGGTGACATGTGGAACGTCTGTACGAATGATGTGGCAAGTATATACAATCCGTATGACATGTGGTGCTTGCATGGCAAGTACAAGTGGAATATAAGTGGACCATCCAGCTTCTAACATGTGGAAAATGATGTGGGCGAGTGATGTGGTGCCACGTGGTCCAGACATGGGCTTCCACATGGCACCCAATTGTTGGTTGAGGTTTTTGTAAACTGTTGGACTCCGTGAGGTTATAATCGACGACCTTGGCATGGGTGAAAGACTTGGTAGGGCCAGGCTAGGCAGCCCTCTTATGGGTGGTGCTTATAAAATATAGCACATAAATTGTATTTAAGTTTGAAGACTATGTATAATGGATAGATTAAGGGTTGGGGCCTAGCCCCAGCCCCAAAGCACACCATGCGACCATGTGATGTGACCTTACCTTTGACATTGATGCAAATATATGGAGTTACCCCGGTTCTCGTTACATGCCATAGCGCAGGAATTATGGCTATAAATTAGCCCTCGATTCTGAAAACCTCGACCATGAGACTCAGGGTTCCACACCTATCACACTCAGATTATACACTTGGCAGAGGTAAGCGGTTAAGCCCTAGTCGGTCGGGCTAGCCCTCATCGACCGAGGCTTATCCCTGAAGCTACATCAGGGCTATAATCGTCCATTCACGCGTGGATCCTTAGGCATTGGTCCACATGGCTTCAGAGCATACGACGAGGAGAAAGCAGTTAGGGGCCAGTGCATAGGGATATAGCGTGAGGCCACATGGCCACTATCCATATTCCTAGGGGCTAGTGCATAAGGGGTTGTGACCAATAATTTTGAAAAATGTGGGTTTTAACTTTGTGCTTATGGATTTTGTATTGATTTTTTAAGCAGTTTTGGAGATTTTGGCCTTTTGGGGGATATTGGGCCCTTTTGAGGACTAGATCTTGAGGGAAGTTGGGACATGGTTACCAACTTCGCCCATATATATAAACTAGGCCTTCTTGAGGCCATGGGGTTTATTTAGATCAGGTTTATGCTGAATATTTGCCAGAAATAGAAGCCAATTTTATGCGGGGAAGTTGTTGAGGAGAGCACCTTTAGGGCCATTTACGGAAGCGGTCATCCCACTTTGAGTGTTGTTTTCTTGTTGGGTTCTTGAGATCTGAAGCGACAAGACTAGATCAATTTTAACCTTTTTTCACTACTTTGATGTACTTTTAAAGCTTCTAACATAAATAAGAAAGCCTCGCGAGGCAAAGGCGAGGCGATGAAGTAGAGATTGTCAAAATCCGTTATCACTTTGGTGTTCTATGGTTTGTTATTTATTGTATTTATTTATTTCAGATATGTATATGTGCATATGGTTGTGATGTTTGTTCTATAATTCTTCAACAATTGACTTCCTAGATGGTTAATAAACAAATGCTTAATAACTCAACCATTGTCGTGTAAAGATCTTTTGGATCAAAAATGATTGTCGAGATCAATTTTGGGTGAATAGTTTTATTCTATTGTTCAAGACATTTCCAAAACCTACTTACATGACCAATTCTGAGTTTTGAGCAAAAATTTATGGTTAATTGAAAATTCATCCTTTTTGTGAAGGAAAACCTTGTACTAGTGATCTTCTTAGGGAGTCGAATTAGCTCTTGGAACTATGTTAGATCCTCTCTTATGGTTCACATGCCATTTTTATTTTCCCTCAAATGAAGGTCCATACAATTCAAAAACCCACGGGATCCTTAACAGCTGTTTCTCTCTTAAAAATAAATTTTTGGGGCACTATCTCCCTTTACCTCGACCCAAAACTCATGTGACCACGAGCTAGATCTAGTTAGCACCAAAATGGCACTTATTTGGATTTTTGGGGCTCCAATGATTTGGAACATTAGGCCTTGGAATATTTTCTAACACTGCACAACATTTCCACCGAACACCGAAATGGATAACTCCCTGAACGGTGCTTCTCCTGAGCTTCAGGAATCTGATGCTCTGGAGCTTTGGTCTTCGGAGGATTTCTTGACACAACACAACATTTCTCATGAATGTCGAAGTGGTGAATTCCTTGAACGGTGATTCTCCATAGCTTCGGGACTCTGACACTCTAGATATTTGGGCTTTGGATGATTTCTCCACATAACACAACACTTCCCCCAAACGCCGAAGTGGCTAACTCCCCGAACTGTGCTTCCGGGCTTCGGGACTCCGACAATCTGGAGCTTTGGGACTCTAGGGCTCCAAATATTTGGGATTCAAAATTTTTTACCACACAATACACTAAGTTCCCCGAATGTCGAATTGGTGAAATTCTAGAGTGGTGCCTTAAGCTTCATTACTCACGGCACTTGGGAGCTCCCGGGCCGGGAGTTCTAACAATACAATAGCGTGAATCACACGAACTCTAAAGGCGAACTTCTCTAGCTCTCTCTAGCTCTAAGAGCCCGGGCTTTGAATGTTTTACAACACCACACCATAAATCACCCAAACATCAAATTGGAGAATTCCCAGAGGGCTCACGGATCAACGGTCCACACTCCCCATCAAGATCTATGGTCAATAGGATCTGCCAGACTTGAGAATTTCGGGGCTCTAATGTGTGCCTCGTTGAATGTCAAATTAGATGTGATTGATATGGCTCCTCCTGTAGATGGTGAGATCTCCCTTGGGTATGGGCTTTTGGGAATTCGTTGTTGATTACAGCTAAACCCCCGAATTTCTGAATGTTGAATCGGTGAAGGATGGAGATCCACGGTTGATGCTCACCCATCAATGGAAGGCAGGGATTGACTCTGGGATTTGGTCGTTTTCACACTAGAACCCTTTTTAATAATGATCCTCTAGATCCTCAAACTTTCAAACACTCGCTAATATATTAAATCATATCCTCAATGAAAAACGGTCATGATCTTCTCCAGAGTTCGGGACTTAGGGACTCCTACTCCATGCAAAATCACTAAATTTTTGGTGTCGAATCTTCGATTTTTGTGAGATCTATAACCATTAAGCTACAATATTAATAGATCCAATGGTTGGGATCACGATGATCTTCTCACATGTGCTTCTCCTTGGGTCTAGGGTTTGATCCAATGAGATCTATGCTTAGCCAATCAGTAGCTGGCGCTCATCGAATTGATACTCGACATATATATTCACTTCAAACCGGGACTTGAGTTTTTCCTCCAGATCCATCAAACGAAAAATTGTTGGAGCAGCGAAGTTCGATGGACTTCGATTCTTAATGAATGTGCACCTTATCTAGATCCGACAGTTGTGAGGGATCTCTCTTATCCTAAATAGATCCATCGGAATTCTCTCTAAATGATCATTAGATCCGTAGAATTCTCTAAAAGCAGTCAAGTGTTCTCAACACCTTTCACAGAATCGGGGATGCATTGTAACTTCAATTTTCTATGAAATTTCTCTTCAATTTCAACCTTTCACAAATAGCTATCGAGGATCGATTGTTGAAAATTTGGAGCTACGGTACCATATTCTAACATCTCCGATACCATAGTGATGAATATATGACACATAAAATGATTTTTAGCGTGGTACAATATTTAAAGCATGGAGATACTATGAAAATGTGGTTTTATACAAAATATAATGGAAAATACGCATTCGACACATCACGGAAAAACCCATAAAAATGCATAAATAATGTTACAACAGGTAATTTAACATACAATTGACACTTATATTTGATAAAATGTCACCATAACTATGTGAAAACCTTCCACAGACCTCCCAACCTTAGACCATGCTACTCCAACCTACCGACAGTGGGTCACCCGGGCAATGGGACTAAACTCCATAGAGGCAAGTAATTTCTTAACTAGGTTGATGTATCTCAAATAACAAGAAAAATGCTCTCACAAGTGCCAACTCAATCTGACAACCTGGGTCCCTCATTTCCCCATGCTTGTCCCACCCTGAAAAAGTGCCCTTCTCTCAATAGTCCTTTGGCTTCCCCCACTTTCCTTGCAGGGCTTCATCAATAGGTCGGATAGGAAGTCACCGAAGACCATGTGGCTTGAGTTCCCTAATGCCTTCAGGAAAGTAATTTCCAGCAAGTTTCTCACCCATAGAGAGTTTCTCATGGGGCTAGAAACCCATCTCTTCAGTATCCCAAGGGCTTGAAAACCCATTTCTTTAGGTCCATCTCTTGAGTTCTGGGAGTACATGAATAAGTAGAAGTTTGAATGCTGGCTCGGGTAAAGATGCTGGTGTGTTGTTCACGGAAAGGGTATGGTGGGCCAGTGAAATCTATACTGCATTCCAAAAATGGAGAGTGATGGAAGTGTAAATGGAAATGGAATGGAATGGATTGGAGTGATTTCTCAGTCCATGGTATTTGTATGCATGTTTCCAACTTGACGCAGCCGGGGTTAGGAGCTATTTTGGCCCACTTGTCCCCATCCTTAGAACTATAATAAAATAATTATCCATAATTTGCTTTTCAAGGAATATTAATATAATATTCTTCTTTAGCTTAAGCTCCCTAGCTTAGTCCTTTGGCCAACCAAATTTATCCCCTTTACCTAACTAGTGAATTTTAGTCCCCAATACTCTTTTAGCTTGGCTGAGTGCATGCAATGATGTATTTTCATTTAATATTCACATGTGAATACGTTACATTTGCATCACATATATACTTGTTATGCATCCTGGCTCACCGACCCTAAGTATAGTTGTATTTAGATTCTGATTGAGGGTTTGGCCTAGGGGTATTACAAAAGGTGTACTAACTAGTTCTCAATCTTCATTCTAAACCTCTCCAACACCTTCTCTATGTACTCACCCTAAGACAATGTCAATTTTCACAATTTTTCTTGTCTCTTGTTATTCTCATACCAAGATTTTCTTTGCGACGCAAATCCTTCATTTGTAATGAATTATCTAATTTCTTCTTAGGAACATGTATATCCTACATATTAGATCATGCAACAAGAATGTCATCTGCTCTGATAGAAAGACAATATAGGTTCCATTTTGTATCCTTTTAAAATAAACATAGTGATGAGAATGGCATCTACTATAACCTTGTTCTATCATAAACTGTCAAACTTCAAATACCATTGCCTTGGAGCTTGCTTTAGGCCATGCAAGCTCTTCTTTAACCTACATACCAAATTTCCCCTTCCCTTTGACCTCATACCCCTTTGGTTTCTAACGCATATAAATCTATTCATCTAAATCCCCATGGCGAAAAGTTTTTGCATCTAATTATTCAATATGAAAATATTCTACCGCCATAAGACTTAAAATAGTTCTAGTTGAATTCATTTTAACAACAGCGAGAAAATATTTCATCAAAATCTTTACATTTCTTTTGTGCAAACCCTGTTACAACAAGTCTATCCTTGTACCACTTTTTCCTCCATCTTCTTCCTTCAACTGTAAACCCATTTACAGCAATGCTTTTCTCTGAGGCCAGACAGAATCCCTAGTCTGGTTGTTACCAAGGAATCCATTTCCTCTTTCATGCCTGCTCCCACTTCCTTTTAGTGTCTACCTACATTTCCTCTTCATAACTTCCCGGTTCCTTGAGTCGAGTCAACAATAAATAGTACAATGAAGGAGAGTATCGCTTAAGGGATCTACTTAAATGGGTAGATATTCTAACAACACTTCAAGGAGTTTGAGGAATTACTTGTTGCTCCTTTTGTTGTACATTTTGATTTTCTGGTACCTTTAAGATTTATTTTTAAATTGAAGTCTCATCAAAATAGCATGTATTCCTAGTTTTCTTCTTCCTGACACTTCCACGTAACTAATATTTGTACATGACCTTCTCATTGAATATGACTTCTCTACTCCTAATGATTTTGTGATTTTCATAATCCCATAGAGATAACCAAAATCATTAGGACCATATCCAATAAAGGGTACACTTCTTGTATTTTTTCTATTTAAAGCTTTGTTCTATTTCTTTATCAATATGGACAAATGCTTCAAAAGCCAGAAACGTTGTAAAAAAATGAATAGTTTATCTTTTTACCTGTCCATGTATCCTCTAGAATGCCACCATCCAAATAAATTTAAGGTCCTCTATTTATCAAGTAAACATGATTATCTACAACATCTTCCCAAAGCCGTAAAGGAAAACCACATGCAATCTCATACTCCTTACTTTTTTATCCATGATGGTCCTTTTCATCCTTTCACGAGACACCCATTTTCTTGTGGTGTTCACAGAACTCTTCTCTACATGAATCCCATGGTGTGAAAAATAATCATCAAATTCTTTGTTCTTGATTCACCTCCATTATCTAATCTGAGACACTTCAACCTTTTCATCTCATTCTCAACCAAATCTTTCATTTCTTAAAAGTATCAAAAACATAAGATTTTTTTTCAGATGCAATAAACCCAAGTTTCCTAGTTGCATCATCAATAAAAGTAACATAATAATGAGGAGCCATGAGATGATACCTAAGTTGGTCCCCATACATGCAATGCTGAAGCTCTAACCTTTCACTCTTCTTTTCTTTTGGCTGGCTAGAAAATCTAACTCTCTTGTGTTTTCCATAAACCAGTGCTCATAGAAATCCAAATCAATTTGTTTTGCAATATCTAGAAAAACAATTATTTTGTGAAGATATCTGAATCCCCTTCCCACTCATGTGTCCAAGCCTATGATTCCCATGGTGATGTATCCGCTCTTGTAGAATCTAAAGAGATAGAAGAGTTATTACCCGATTACATAAATACAATTTCCATTTCTTAAAAGTATCAAAAACATAAGATTTTTGTCGAATGCAATAAACCCAAGTTTTCCTAGTTGCATCATCAATAAAAGTAACATAATAATGAGAGCCACCAAGAGATGATACCTAAGTTGGTCCCCATACATCTGTATGCACAAGCTCTAACCTTTCACTCTTCTTTTCTTTCCAACTGTGAAAAATCTAACTCTCTTGTGTTTTCCATAAACAAAGTGCTCATAGAAATCCAAATCAATTTGTTTAATATCTAGAAAAACAATTATTTTGTGAAGTATCTGAATCCCCTTCCCACTCATGTGTCCAAGCCTATGATTCCATAGTGATGTTTCCACTCTTGTAGAATCTAAAGAGATAGAAGAGTTAGTATTACCAGTACATAAATACAATGTACTTACCTTCTCTCATTTTTCTATCACCAGTGATACTTTGGTGACCTTCCACGCCTTATCTGTAAATATAGATATACAACCTTCACTTGTCAACTGCCAAGTTGAAATTATATTTTTCCTTATATATGGAACACGTCTTACCTCTTTCAACAACCATTGGTTTCCATTCTTTTTCTTTATTTGTACCTTACCCATTCCAACAATTTTGCATGGTGCATCATCACCCAAATGAACTTGTCCAAAATCACCTTGAACATAATATAGAAAATGTTTCCTATGGGGTGTGACATGAAATGTATCCCCTAAATATACTACCCAATACTCATAAATATTATCTACAGAAAGAATCAAAGAATCTTGTAACACATCACCTGTTACATTTTCTTCTTGATTTTTCTCCTGTTGTCCATCTCTTTGTTTCTTTGGAGCTCTGCAGTCTTTCTTCAGATGTCATTTCTTCCCACAATTCTAGCACTCTATCCTTCCCATTCTGGATTTAGATCTTCCCTTCCTAGAATTCCCATGTTTCATTGAGCCCTTTCCTTTATCCTTTTTTTTTCCCTTGTTCTCCATGTTTAACACATTACCTGATGTCTCACCTGTTCTTTTCCTTTGCATTTCCTCTCTAAGGATAAAACCAACAACATTATCAAATTTTAGAGTGTTTGAACCAGATATAGAGTTACTTACAACCATGACCAAGTTGTTCCATCTTTCTGGAGATGAGCACGATATTATAAGATCCCGGACTTCATCATCAATTTCCAATTTTACAGAAGTTAGTTGATTAGTAACCATATTAAATACATTTAAATGATCTGCAACAAACCCAAATTATGACATATTCATATTAAATAATCTCTTCATTAGAAATACATTATTAGACGCAAAGGGTTTTTCACAAAATTTAGCCAATCTATCCATCAGTTCCTTTGTTGTCTTTTCTTTTGAAATATTGAAAGCTATTGATGTTGCCAGGCTCAGTTGTATCATTCCTAGTGCCTTTATATCAAGAACCTCCTATTCTTCATCCTTCATGGTCGTCTACTTCTTTGCTATTCTACCCAATGGTAGGAATAGATCCTTTTGATATAAATAATCTTCCATCTGCATCTTCCATAACTAGTAGTTTTGGCCGTTAAATTTCTCGACCCTATAATTTCCATCTTCCTCAATTACTCCCACTTGAACCAGGAACCCTATTTTCCTATGAGTTACCTTTCGCTCTGATACAGTTGTTAGAAAAATAGGATCGTAAAGCAATAAAATAAAATAAAAAATGTGTAAATAAAAAATAGATTATACATAATATAATAGAGACACATATATGCATGGTTCACCCAGTCTGGGCTACGCCCACCAGAGAAATTTCTAGGTCATCCCTTTATTATTATCTAGCAAATGAAGGGATACAACCTACAACACACCCATTGTAACTTCCTTTTCTTTCTCTCATAGTCTCCTCTCTCAGAACACAATGTTCCCAATAATGCATAGCCACAATACAATTCCCTCATAAAAAAGGGKTTTCTTCTAGGGAAAAAACCCTAACATAAATTATACCATCATATATGCAACCTTATAATGAATGGTTCATATTGACTATGAAATTACAATATACATTTACAAGGCAAATTTTCCTTCAGGGGATGCTTTCGCTGGCCCCCAGACCCCACAGGGGGGGAAATCCCCCCTTGCAACACCCCCGCATGGAGGGGTGTAAGTATTCATGGGGTATAAACATGGTTGAAAACAAAGACCTTTGAATCAGGAAGATAATTAGGCTCCATAACCAACACTAGACATCATGCTGGAGAAAAGCCAATAGCTTCTACTGTGCAATATGGGGGGGAATACCTCTAGAGAGACATGTTGCTAGGAGTGAACCTCACTTAGGGGCCGTTCCCATCATAACGTAGTATTGAACAGGTTATTGAGATTATTATTTTTTCTTTATCATGCTCATTAATACATGAGAATAGGTTACTGAGTATACTTTATCTCTTTTTCGGACTCGTAAAAGCTACATGAAAAAGGAACTGTTTGGAGTCTCCTTTAAGCTCTTTTTAGACTCCCTAAACATGAAAATATTTTCAAGTGAGCTTGCTTCCTTTCACACTCATTAAAAGTTTTGAAAGGGTGTATTTTGAGTGGTAGTTTATCTCTTTTTCATCCTCACGAAACTAATTATGAAAAAGAAATACTCTAGTCAAGCATGACTAGAAGAGTTCTCCCTTGTATTTGTTTACACTTTTTTTGGGCTTGGCAGACTAAATTTATGAAAAATTCATCCAAGGAGTCATCTTTAAGTTATTTCTAGACTCTCTAAATGTGAAAAACCACCAAGCTCACCCTCTTTGGTCTTGTAAAATTATGCATTGAAGGACCTATGTGAGTCCAATCTCCAGGACCCATACAGGACTGAACGCCTCCTTCATCAAGTTCGTTAAACATATGTCAAGGGACTCATAGAATATGATCTATATAGAGCATTTGTTATCCTCCTCAATATCATTAAAAAACAAAGAGGTACTCATCAATCATGAGGGGGGGGAATTCAAGGAAGTGGGTCGAGTTTTTTTGGAATCAATTATGGTAGCTATTGTTGTCACCCTTGAAGATGGCACATGTTTGTGTCTCATCTTATGGTTGGGTAATATTCTTGTCTCTGAGTCATACCAATTCCATGTGTCATTATACTTTTTTGTTCTAGTCGAAGAGTTGTCTTATTATCACCACATTATATTCTTGGTACTTATTGAGTCAATGCTTCCAAGTCACTTGTCGTGCCTCATAATGTTCAAGGGAATTTTCACTTCAAATCATCCATCTGCAGTATTACCAGTTTTTATTTTATGTGTCATTCCATGCTCATCTAATACACCATATTACATCACTTTAATGTGTCAGTTTCGTGTCAATGATGGGGGATACATCATGGTCCTCCTTTGATGAGTTTGTTCATGTCGACTTCAAGACATTATCCAGGAATTAGACTTAGAAACCAATGAGTACCTTGGGACTCGCATGCCTCAATGGAAGGCCTCTTCACTTTCGCCAGTAGGTTTACACCATTATCCTCTAAGTGGATGATTCCATGAATGTTCGACCTCTACTCATTTATTCACATTCACTATAATGTACTAAAGGTACCTTGGGGATCATTGTCATCATTGGTTGTTTCCCTTGCACTTGTTAACGGTATACCTCAATGACCACCAATCAAGTGGTTTCTACCATGTTCGACATCAAGTCACTTATCACATGGCTAGATTTGTACTGTTTCAGGATCAAGATGAAGACCCTAGGTTAGGCGTTGATTATGTTATGTTCTTTTCCCAAGATGCAATGGAGATCATTTAAGCATGTAAAATATTTCAGTACAATCACCTTGCTAAAAATCTTAGTGATATATATATATATATATATTGTCACATAGATCCACATTGTATTGATATGTGGCTATATTTTTTCTTCTCATAGCTCCACTATGTATTTTTCATGGCTGTGATTAGTTCATCTCATGGAGGTATGGATCCAATTTGTATCTCTAGTGGCCATATCCTTAGTTAGTATTCTCATGGATCCGCAATGTATTGATCGGTGGCCATGATTTGAGTCATCTTATATTTCGAGCTTAGGTATGCATGCCTTGTAAATGGAACAGATATGTATATTGATTGATGATTGTTTTCATCTTCTACTAGGTTCTCTTACTCCAACACCATTTCATTGAAGAATTTGTAAAGTGTTTCGACCATCTATTTATCTTTTGACCTCATACTTTATGGGGCATCTTTTACACATCAAGATATCACACTTGAGTGTCACACCCTAAGTGTCGCAAAGTGACATATGCACCTTGTTAAGTGTTGCATGAACTGTCGCAAGTGTCGTATGCCCCTTAACAAGTGTCACATTCATTTTTATAAATTTCACAACCCATTGACGCCATGAAATACTTTTTTCACAATCCCTAATTCAGTTTGGAAGAGAGAACCAACCATTTGGGGTCTGGAACCACACATTTTTCTTGGAAATTTTAACCATTTTGTGAATTTTATAAGGGTGGTGCTCCCCTACTCATGCTAAGGGGGGCTTAGTGCTCCCCCTTCCTTTCTTAGGGGGCACCAATAGAGCTCTATCTCTCACTCTAAAGGGGCACCAATTTGGTTAGAGGGAAATATGGGATCCTCCACCTTTTCCTAAGGGCCATCTCCTTAAGGTATGACGTTGTTTTGGTCGACTCATATAATATGGATCTATCTTAGGATCTAATACACAATTAAGGAGCCATATACTCAGCCATGTCCCTCATTATATCATGGTGGTTAAGCCTCTCAAGACTATATATTGAAGGTATTTCCAAGGTGAAAGAGAGAAGAATTCATAAAGCATCAACATTTTGATTTCAAGGTTTTCATGCAAGGGCTAGACAAGGAGAGCTTGGAGAAGCTACTGCATCATAAAGGATGCTTTGTAATTGATTTATTTTGGATTTCCAATTAATATAAACTTGGATTATTCCCTTCAAGTTCATGTGTTGTACATTTTCTTGTCTATTATCGTTTCAATATTCATAGATAGATCTTCTTTGTCTAATCATATAGAGTAGGAGGAAGAGTTCCTTTGTTGCTCTTTGCATAGTTTCATTTTCATTAATGAAATTAGAGATAAAGCCCAAGGATTGGAGCAATGAGGATGAACATTGCAATAAGCTATGACACATTCTTCTTCTCTCTTGTTTGATTAGTTGAGTTAGATTTAAAGGGAAAGTAGTAACCACTTGTTCACTTTTGTCTTTGGACCAAATAAGGGGTCTTGGTCCAAACGGGAGATTAGCATGTCCGCGGGGTAATATTTATCACAAAATGGAGTACATATATTTGTATTAGGTGGGGTATATATGAATAGCATCAGTTATTGTTTCGTTGTAATAGGACACCAGTTGCCCATGTTGAGTGAGGACTGCGTTGATAGCATAATCTGAAGCATCTGTTTGAATCTCAAAAGGATATTGCAAGTATGGAAGAATAAGGACTGGTGTTGAGTATATGTGGAATGTCAAATCCTTTAATGTTTTATATTGTCACATGGCCCAAAAAAACTTTGCCTTCATTCCAACCTTGGTCACCTAGATTATGGACCAAGTGATATGAGAGAACCCCAACACAAACCTATGGTAGAAGTTGGTGAGGCCCAAGAAGCTATGGAGCTCAGTTAGTGTCTCTAGGGCCAACCAATCAYGGATGACTTGAATATTTGTTGGATCCACATGCACACCCTTCTCATCCATGATGTATCCTAAATATTGGATTCTATGCATGCGAAAGGAACACTTCTCCAAATTGGCATATAAATTGTGTTGTCACAGGGTGCCTAAGACCTATTGAATGTGATTCAAATTTTCCTCCCAGGTTTTTCTAAATATGAGGATGTCATCCACATATATGACCATAAAGGAGTTTTTTAATGGCCACAATATATCATCCATCATCTGCATGAATTTGGTTGGGGCATTAGTCAATCCGAAAGGCATGACCAGGAACTCGAATATACCTTATATAGACTTGAAGGATGTCTTACATACATCAATTTGCTCAATTGGCACCTAGTGGTAGTATAAATTTAGATCAATATTACTTAAAAATTTGGTGCCCTTGAGCTAGTAGAGAAGATCATCAATTTGGGGGATGGGGTATCGGCTCTTGACTGTGATCTTGTTGACATACTTTTCAATCACTTCTTAATTAATTTAGTAATAAATTGAAGCGTTGTACATTCAATTATCAATCTGAGGCGCATTGAACTTACGAACTGTCGTGCACCATATATGCAAGTATGATGTTGTAATTTCCAATGATTTGCATTACTTCTAAATGAATGTCACAAGGAAATATATAAAGACACTTTATCAAGTCACCAAATTAAACCACACTACTTCTTGCAATCAAATCCACACTTGCGAGAATGGAAACACACTTTTTCGAGAAAGAAAATGTCACACTTGCGGGAAAGTAAACATCACTATTGTGGGAAATTAAATGTCACACATGTGGAAAAGTAAATATCATTCTTGTGAGAAATAAAATCACTCAGGAATCAAAGGTGACTTGTTCAATTATTAAAATGGTCTTGATTATTGTGAAACATATGTTATGTCTCATGTACCAAGATGAAGCAAACCTCAAGCTGTAGAAATAAAACGACACTATGCTTGTAAACAAAGGAAATAAACTATCTCGAACTACAAACCACAAAATTATTAACCAAAAAGATAAATGTTGTAATGTAAGTGAAAAGTTGCAGCAACAAGATTTGTACAAACATGAGTTACAACAACTAGAGTTGTTACAACAAGAGTCACAACAACAAGAGTTAAAACAAAGTGTTAAGTAGAGGAATTGATGGAAATAAATGAAAATGGATAAGAGATGATATAGCTACACATTAGTTAATTAAGAGACAAGGTTATACAATGTCAGCATGGAGTGTGGACAACATGAGTTGCAGCAATGGAAAAACACCATAGTTGAAGCAAAGCGTTAAATAGAGGAATTGCTAGAAATAAATGAAAATATATTAAAGATGCTTCAACAACTCATTCATTAGTCAGGAAAAAAAAAACACCCTTCAATGTTAGCATTGAGTTACAACAATTAGGAGTTGAAACAATGAATGACACTAGAGTTACAACAAGATGTTAATTAGAGGAATTGTTGGAAATAACAAAGTTCAACTATAGTTACTTCTATAAAGCATAGAAAATATAAACAATACTAGGATGAGGAGGGGGGCCTACCACCTTATGTGAGGTATTGATTTACGAATGCAGTAGGGTTATTAAGTACTCAACACAAATTCACTTGGACAAGAACAAATGAAACTCATATTGAAGTAAAATATGTAAATCAATACAATTTTGTTCACAAACTATCTTCTGTTATTTCTTCATCCCATGGCTCAGAGAGAGAGGGGTCTTTATACATAATTGTTTCTTCCTAAATTAATCAAGAGAATCAATGGATAGCCACAAGAATCAATGTTTCTCATCTTATTACATTTTTTTCTCCAAAAAATGGAAAAAATCAGGCACACCAACTAAATCAGTTGTATGGCAAGTGGTGGTTGAGTCATCCATTCCCTTCTAGTGCCAAATTTCCCTTGTCATGTTCCTGCATGGTTGTTTGACTAACTTCCTGATCCTTGGATTGAATTTGTGTGTTTGACTGGTGATATGTTACGATAGGTGTAGAGTTACAGTACCTATCTCAGAGATGCATAAATAGTCCTATAATGAGAGTCACAGTAGTAGTGAGTTGCAGCAATGGTGAGATAAGAGTCGCAGGATGGTGAGATTTGTAGCACTAAGATTTGAAGTGATGACAAGAGTTTTGGAAACAACAAGAGTCACAGTAATGATTTAAAAAACCCAAAGTTGCAATAGCTACGCCTAATCAGGGAGTTACAACAACTAATACTCGGGAGTTATAGCTCTTGTGTTGGGAAGTTACCTCTACAGTTTTGTTCCTATATACCACTGTTAGCACAAAAGGTGATAATCTCCTGAAAATGCATAAGAATAAATAATGAAATGGCATGTTGAGAGAAAAATTATACCTTGAAAAAAAATGCATCATTGTGAATGAAAAGGGTATTAATATGGAATAGAAATGGGAAAAAGGTTGTACAAATTTTTTTTGGATGAGTGCTACAAAGATGTCAATTTGAGCACCTGTCATATTCCCCGAATCATTATAGGTCCCAATGCATTATAGGTCCCAATGCATGCAAACAAATATTTTAAGTTTGAGAGGGTGAGACTCCCTTGGAGGTTGTTGATGCCATAATCATTCTACTCTACCTCGGGGGTAGTAGCTTCTTCCTCATCTTGGTATCCTTCCAAAAATGTATCAAGGCATTTACTTAAAGTTCCCCCTATTGGTTCTTGTGTGACAATAGGTTCCTTCTCTTCTTGGTATTTTTGTAGGATTGTAGTAAGGCCTTCTCCTAAAGTTCCCCCTATTGGTTCTTATGTAACAACATGTTCCTTCTCTTCAATTTCTAGTGTTTCTTTATCTTGTTCCTCCCTTACTAGTCTGGTGTGGTAGTAGGGTGATTTTCCTCTATTGGCTCTTGTGTGGTAGCAGGGTGATTGGCCTCTGTGACAACAAGATGATTGGCCTCTGTGACAGAAGGGTGAGTGTATTATGTTGGTTTAGTAGGGTGATTGGCCTTTGTTGGTTCTTTTGTGATAGTAGGGTTAGTACCCTATGTTGGTTCACCAGGATGACTACCCTCTGTGATAGTAGGGTGAGTGTTCTTTGTTGGTTTAGCAACAATGAATCTCATTTCCCAGGAAAGGTAGTATAGCCTATCCACATGCATCTCCTCTCTAAGCTCATCTCCTAAAAACTTGAGATATGTATGAAGCTCCATGTTATTCTTCTCATGCATCCATTGCTTCCTTAAAGTGATATATACAAAGGCATAAGCAAAGGTGTATTTGTTGTTTTAGCTTTCTTGATTTTTTCCAGCTCTAGGGAAATAGTGGCCTCATTTTCTTCTAGAGTTGCAGCTTATTTTTCATCCATGTAGAGCTCCATAATTGTATCAAGGCCCTCTCCTAGGGTTTTCCTTGTTGGTTCTTGTGTAACAACAAGGTTTTATTCCCTTATCTCTTCATCAGGTGAAATCCCCACAGAGCTTTGACCATCCCTCATCATATCATCAAGGTAACATTCCCCTGTTGGTTCTAGAATGACAGAAGAGGTATTTTCTTTTGTTGCAATTGCTTCTTCATCATGTTCCTCCCATGTTGGTTCTTGTGTAGCAGTAGGGGTTTTTCTTTTGTGAGTTTCAACCCTAGAAGTATATCTTTCCCTCTTCTTCTTTCGAGTAGGAACATATGTTGGCATTTTCCAGGTCCTCAAAAATATTTTGGTTGTGGGTTTTCTCCCTGTTACATCTATGTCACTCTCATTGTTTCTTTCATCTCTCTGAGGAGTCACAACAAAACTATCAGGGGGTTCTTTTTAAGCGAATGTAGTTTCGAAAGTTGCAGTAATCTACGGCCTCCAGAGCTGTAGTAACCATAGCCTCTAGTGATCTAGATTTAGGAGAGGAACGAACCGATTAATAGACTGAATACAATAAACATAGAGATATGGATAACAAGACAGATATCCAGTGAATAATATTTTCTATTGAATAAATGAAATAGGCTGAAATTGTAAAACTGCAGAAATGAAACAAATTGCTTGAATGGTGGTAGATATCTCTGAGAAGAGATGTCCCTACTACATGCATCCATTTGAGTAGAATGATTAAAATGAGGCTCCAGAGGCATTTTTAACATTACCCATGAATTCTGAAACCCTAGAAATACAAAAACCTAACCCTAGGAGATGAAACGCCAAAATTTATGTGGGCCCCTATGGGTAAGTTGGTACCTCAACTTCTCAAGGTCATAACTTTTGCATACAACCTTTGTTTTAGGCACGTGATAACCCGTTGGAAAATTATTTTCAAGAACTACACATTATTCCATCAAAATTTGAATTCATCTATAGTTTGACCATGGCGAGCCAAAAATACATTGTTTATGGCCCCAAAATGGCCCTGGAAGTACAGAAAGATGTGTTGACATGAAAACATACAAAATAATCTAGTTGGATTAGGTGGGAGGCCACTAGTATCCACCTGGAAGATTTTTCGGGATTCAGACAACCCCATAAGTGTAGAGCCCACAATTACGTGTTGAACTAAAAATTGTCAAGAAGAGCCAGTTGGAATAGGTGAGTGGCCACCAATATCCACCTAGATATTTCCTCCTCCCTTAGGAGGCAATGGTCTCCATTGCATTGAATTCCCCCATCAGGTGAGGAGACTTCTATTGAATTTGGCCCTGGGTGAGCCACTTTCCTTAGTGTAGGAGTTTCCCTGCCTTGACAACCCGATAAAGCTGGATCCCCTGCTAAAGAGTTCCCTTGACATGTGTGTTCAGTATCTGATCAGTGGATGCATGTTCCATGCAGTCAGGTTTAAGCTTTGTTGGTGTCAGTTGTTCTGCAATCGATGAGGTGTCCAATAATGGTGGAAAATATGGCCGAAGGAGGTCCACATTGAACACCGAGTGCAAGCCAAGGAACGGTAGAATGTTGAGCTCAAAAGCACTTCTACCCGTAGCCTTGGTGATAGTATAAGTCTCATAGAAAAGTGGGTGGAGATTTCGATGGGGCCATGTAAGACACTCTTTATAGAAATGTAACTAGACCTTGTCTCCAACCTAAAACTGGTGTGGTACCCTGTGTTGATCATGGTGTTGCTTGTACTTATCATTGGCTTTCTGCAAAATCTCACGGACCTTTTGGGAGATGTGTTGAATCATTTCAATGAATCTAGTGGCTTTGTCGGTATCAGAGTGAACATGGGAAGTGTATGTCTGTGTGGTTGCAAGAGGTAGTGCAACATCAATGGGACCCAAGGGTTGGAATCCCAACCCCACCTAAAATGGGATATGTCTCACAGAGCTATGGAGAGCCATGTTGTAACTTTGTTGAACATAGGGGAGACATTCATCCCATGTACATTGATGCTTAGATTTTTACATGCATAGGATGTGCACAATCATCCGATTGACGACCTTTGTTTGGTCGTATGTTTGGGACTAGAAAGAAGTGGATTTAGTGATCTTGGTTTCCAACAGAAACCAAAGACTCGACCAAATGTGTTGAGGAATATGATGTACTGGTTGGAGATGACGGTCTGTGGTATCCCAAAATGGACCCACGGTCATTCCAAGAATATCTTGGTTATATCTGTCACTGAGATTTTCTTCTTGTAGACTGTGAGTATGGCCATCTTCGAAAATGGATCAATGACCACAAATACATAATCATTTCCTTTCTTGGTGGATGTAAGTGCAGACATGTAATCCATCAATATGGATTCCCAAGGCTTCTTAGGAGTAGGAATAGGGGTGTATAAGCCTCAATTATTGATGATTGGCTTGGAAATGGTACAGGAAGTGCAAGATCTGATATACTTGTTGATGCCCTGTCGAAGTTTTTTCCAATAAAAAGGTTTCTGTAGAACAGCCACAGTTTTCTCCATGCCAAAATCTCATACCATTTGAGTGTATTGTTCTTCAAAAATAATCTGTGCACACTCTCTTGCAGGAACATAGAGATTTCCCATATGGAATAATATTATGTCTTGAATGTGAAAATTGGTGACATTCATGTTGGAATATTGGTTGTTGTCATTGATGTCAACCCTAGTCATGGGTTTTGGACCGCAAGATTGATGAAGGTATAGGTATTTGGACATGAAGGAAAATGCACATGTAGATACAACACCCATGGATAGATAGTATACATCATGTTGTTTTCGGTGGTATGTGGCATGTCACGTGGATCCTCATGGTCAAGGAGAAATGAATTTTTGAAGATGACAAAGTGAATTGAAGAAGGAAGTATATGTAGGCCCTGAAGATAATTAAAGAACAGAATTACAAAATAAGAAAGTGTCAGGTCGGCCCTAATGTTAAAAGGAAGTGACATAAATGGCATAAATAAATATCATTATACACTCATTTGATACACAAGTCGAATTTCATAGGAAAATCAGAAGTAAAGAAGGTTGGATTTCAAGGGAGGATGAAGTCTTTTGGTGATGTGTTCTAAGATATGTTATTTTCAGGTCATCTTACCATTTTTGCTATAACGTTTTTTCTAGAATGATTCAGATGGTGAAATTGCTATGGTATTGAGAAGACATATCAAGGTACCCGTGGTAAATGTTTCATCTCTTGATTCACTATAATTATGGAGATACACTCTGTGGAAGATAGGGTTTTTGACCAGTCCTGAAGCTAGTCAATAAACAGGTGTTCCGGGTAAAACATTCATAACTTATTCATGGAGAATCCAAATGAAGTGGTCTAAATTGCATTGGAAACAGTACATACTTTAGTTTCTTATGTGCGAGTTTCATAATCTGGTGTTAAATATTGAGTGCAGTGCATTCTATACAAGTTCGGTCTCCTGAATAAACCAGAATTGAACAAAGTCTACCATTCTCTCTATGACTTCTTTTTGTGGAGGATTAAAGGAGTGAAACTTGGAGAAGTTTCAGAGAATACATTGAGTAATATTATCTATAGGATCAGAGTATTCCAAGAATTCAAGAATTGCAGAAATTGAAGAAGTCTCAGGAAGCATTATCAGGTTCTATGTGATGGTTGGTTGATGGTGATGATTTAATGTAAAGTTTTATTATATCTCATATATTCTTGGGTGGAAGGAAGGGAAAAGTATGGAGAGTTAAATACTCTCTTTATATTGGAGGATTTAATCTTCCTCTTGGAGGTTTATCCCTCCCTTTACATTTGGAAGTTGTAGCTACCTTTGGAAGTCATTACTTCACTTGAACAATAACTATTGATTGTTTCTCATATATTGTGCATGGTGTAT